>CAJPEX010000161.1:0-157478 GCA_905338405.1 Notodromas monacha | reverse complement strand
TTTGAAATTCTTGACCTTTTGAAACTCTGCCAAAAATTCACAATCAAGGTGTAAGGCTTGATAAATTTATTTTCACATTGTAAAACCTTACACCCGATATTCGAGTTCATATTTCTTGAACTCCGTTGAAAATTATTAATTTTACTCCTAATCTGCAACGCATAAGTTTCAAATGAAACTCAAGAGTTTCAAGATTTTTTTCCCCAATAAAATGACTCACTGGGGAAAAAAACCCGAGCCAAAGTTCCTCGTCTTCAAAAAACATTTTTCAGCAAAAATCGCCAGAATCGCGAAAAAAGCATCAATGTTGAAAAAAAAAATCTGAACGCAAGCACAATTCCAGACGCTAAAATTTCACGTTCCAAGTCAGGAAATTGAATCACCGCAAAAAATTCGTGCCGATCACTGCTTTTTGTGCAAAAAAAAAAAGAAAAAAGAAATAAGCGCAATAATTTCCGAGTTCCGTAAATCCCACAGATTCTGATTTTCTTCGGATTACGAAGCACCCTTTAAAAGAAGAACGAGAAAAATTGAGATAATCCTCGTGTTTCGAATACAAATTGAAAAGTCAACACAAGCTCCACCAAGGTTCTCAAGAAACGAGAAACAAACCAAGGATTGGAAACTAAAGGGGGGAAAAACGGACTCGTTTCAACCGTAGCTTCAGCATCAACTGACTCCAACGCATCATCCATCAATCGGTCCAATTATAAACAAAAAAAAACCGGACAATAAAAATTGAGCCCGTCGACGGCAAAAAATAAAAAATAAAATTTCGCTGAAAACTCCCACTGTCATTAGACAAGCACAAAAATGGGAAGGGAAGGTAATATATATTATATATAGGTATACTGTTACTGTATATCAACCATAGAAACAGCCAGGAACATTCGTTTCCTTCACGTGCGCCGAAAGATAACTTTTGCTAGTACGCTCGTATCTCGGGATCGAGCGATTGCCGGTCATAAAAACTCGGGAACAGATTTTCTCCAACTGAAAAATTCTTCAGATTTCGAGTTATGAAGCTCGATGCGATATCGACAGTAGCTTTTCTCAACTGATTCCGATACGGTTGACCTTGAATTCACAGTGAAACATTCATTTTCTTCTCGTGAATCTCGCGTTGTTTTTCATTTTCTCTTCAAAAAAACAGCATAATTCCGTGTTTCTCTGAAAATATGACAGGATTTTTGCGCTGATTTTCTTTCACAGAAACTCCGCCTTGCCTTAAAATTTGCCTTGATCCGTCCAAAACGAAATTAGCAACTCGCCTGTCTGCAATAATATACGAATAAATGAATACAACACACTTAATTATGAATAAATTACGATTAATGAATAAATTAATGCAACCAAGAAACCAGATCGCAGAAATTCCAATGCTCCTTTACAGCGCATATGAATACTGTTGAATAATGGATACTGAATGTACTGTCAGATTATTCTCAAATTCATGAAAATAATAGACAAAAATGTGATTTTTTATATTATTTTTATGAATAATCTAGAAATATTTGCAACTTCGAGCCACAATCAAACCTCGTAAGACTGTCAGTGACATCTACCCGCACTCCAGTGTGTTACGGAAGGAAACTAGCAGCAAAAATCGGTGCAAGAATTGGAATTTTGAAAATATTGGCGTTTTCTGATTGAATGAGGATTTGAAAATAAATTAGACAAGGCAGAGTTAATTTATCTGGCTTCACTTTTAGAGCGCTGTTGAATTTATAACCGATAGGAATTCTTCCCTGATATTTGCTCAAATGATAAAAAAAATGATTTCATAATTTTTCAGAATAGAAACCTGAGATTTGTAGATAAAATAGAGGGCATTTAGATAATATCTTCTTGCAAATGGAATTCATGTCCTTGGCAGTTAACCAGAAGAAAATCTTCAATTTACGAGAGTAATGGGCTAAACGATATTTGAATCACTGAAGTAATTAAAATTTCCATGACGCAATAAATCGCACCCCCAATCACCAAATATTAGAATACAGTCTGTGCTGTAGTATCATAGAAAACATTTCATCTTATACCCACCTACAAAAGCGGCAGAAAATGTTTGTAAGTAAACTTATAAGCAAAATCTGTTCAATTCAGCAAGGCGGAGGGTCAATTGCCGTACCACCAGACCAATCTTATTCACCACTTGTGTGATTAAAAAAGTTTAGATCAGTAATAGGAGATTCCACAAAAAATAAATAAATCGCCCTTACAATCGCCAAACATTTGAGTTTTCTCATCTTAAACCTGTAGATTTTAAAACATTTTTTGAATGAAAGCTGTAGAAAATTTTTGAAGGGAAATCAAATATGCAAACCTGTTCATTTCGGTAATGCGGAAGGTCAAGTATTACTATAAGTATTACTTAGAGATTTAAAAAGTTTTGATCAGTAATAGGAGATTCCATAAAACAATAAATCGCCCTTACGATCACAAAACATTTGATTTTTCCCATCTTAAACCTGTAGATTTTAAAACATTTTTCGAATGAAAGCTGTAGAACATTTTTGAAGGGAAATCAATATGCAAACCCGTTTAATACGGTAATGCGGAAGGTCAATTATTACTACTGTATTATACCAGTATTCTCCACTAGTGATGTAATTAAAAAAATACTTAGATCATTTAATTGAAGATTCCATAAAACAATAAATCACACACAGGATCACCGAACAATTTGCGTAATACAGTGATGCATAAAAGATTTTACCACCTTAAACCAACCCATAAAAGCCGTAGAAATTTTTTCTTGCGTAAATTATTCTGAAAATGTGCATATTTAGTTTAGGGAAGGATCGATCATTATTTTATTGTACCATCTTATCCCGGGTCGACACAAATCAGCAGATACGATTTTTCGCGAACATCTGCAAACTCTGTCTCTCAAAAAGATTTTCGCTTCGTTGGAAAAATAAAAGCCGGCTTTCGTACATTCCCACTCCCCCAAGTACGCCGGGAAGAACGCAGAAAAAAAGTAGTTGGTGAAATGCAAGAAAAGAGCAAAAAAAAAACCTCGCAAGGAATGAAACTTTTCATGAAATCGAGGAAGACAGAGTTTCATCGGAAATTAGATTCAGCGTCGATGTGAAGAAAAAGAGCGAGTCAACAGTGAAATATTTTCGCTGTATGCTGCAGCAAGCCAATTCGGAAAACATGCTTCGTGCGATAGTTTTTAAATAAGAACTGATCAATACTGAGAACAGTTTCCAATTTTAGTTGCAGCTGTTGCTTACAATGCCTAAGGAAAACATAACGTGACAATTTGTTGATGCAATAATTGCTCAATAAATAAATTTAAAAAAAAGAATCGCAAAAGAAGTGACGAGTGACTGGCTCTTGAGAACGAAAACCGTACCTTAAAAAAAGCGGGCATGAAAATTTGACAACAGTGAACTGAATACAATCCTGAAAATTTTCCATTCGAACGAAGCATGATTTGATCAAATGCAGAAGAAAATGCGGTGATGCTTCAATCAAATACGATACGCACTCATGCAAATCATTAAGAATTTTGAAGTTCGTGAATTTCGGCACATAAATTATTTATCGAAGGTCCTATAAAATAAAACAAAAGTATTGCACTCAATTTAGCCGAGAGGGATTTTCGTTTGATTGAATTGCATCAGGGCTTCACCCAAGTTTTTGGACGAAATACACAGACAACATTCGGTGGCTTTAGGATTGTTTTTTGTACCAAAAATTGCAATAGTGTTCTGCTTTAACTGAAGTGTTTAGATGCGAATTTTGAAATTACAGTAGAATCTCGGTACAACAAATCTCGTTACAACGAATAAATGCTTACAAAGAATTTTTCGTGTTCCTTTCCAATAGCCAACAATGTCATAGTAATTTCATTTCAGCGAATTTTCGCTTTTTTCAAGGTCCCAAAAGCTTCGTTGTAACGAGATTTTACTGCATCACAAAAATACGCGATTCAACACGCGTCTTCCTTGTGCTCGTATTGAAACGAAGTCACTCGCAAAATAGGCGATTCAACTGAATTGAAGACGCCATCAAATATTAGAGAATGTTGAACAAAAGCCTACTTGCAAGTTTTTTCGAAAATAAAAACGTTTTCAAAAAAGGTTTTGTATGCGAGTGCGAAAAACTTACTGTTATTTTAGTGGCCAAGGAAATATAAAATTATTTTTAAAATTTAACTTCATGCCTTTCTTCCTCACTATTACTAACACATCCCAGTCTGACGTTACACTGGACTGGGATATTGTTATTTTAGAGGCCAAGGAAAGACAAAATTATTTTGAAAAATTTAATTTCATGCCTTTCGAAATGAAGTGAAAGACTGATTGGGCAAATAATAATAAACTCTTCACTAAACATTCAGCATCCTGTCAATTCCTGTACAAAGCCATTTTTGGGCTTTGAAAAAATCACTAATTTCAACTTCCTTCAACTCTTTTTTTTTACACAAAAATATTAGTTTCCTCAACAGAAAACCTTCTTCAACAGAAAACCTTCTTCAATCGAATTTTTCTGCTGGTTTCTTGGAATTCGAGGCAGCCGAAATTTTCATGTCGGTCCCTTGGAAGTCGAATTTTTCTTGCTGGTCCCTTGGAATTCGACTCAAAGACGTTCAACTGTATTTTTGAAACTAGAAAAAAATCCTCATCAAAAATGGGCAAAAATTCGCGCCAAGGTGAAAACAAAAGAAAGAAAACAAAACATCGTAGAAAAAATCCTCAACAAAAATGGGCAAAATTCGCGGGAAAAAAAACCCGAGGTTTTTTTCTTTTTCTTGCGCGATTCGCGTCGATCTCAATTTCATTCTTCGATTTCGTTTTCTTTTTGTAATCTCTCCAGAGATGTGCTCAAAAGTGAAATGGCTCCAGCTGATTCCTCTCACGATGATGATGATGATGATAGGAACCCTGGGTTCCTCCTCTCGCGCCTCCATCATCCCGTCCCCGGGCAACAATTCGAGCCAATCCGTCCCGCAAACCCACCAGCCCTGGAGATTCGGCCCTCACGAAAAGCCCAGCAAGACGGAAATCTGGGGCTACGGCATGCTTCTCGTCACAGGCATCAGTTCTTGCTCAGTCATCGGTGGACTGTGTCTTCCTTGCATCAGCAATCGGTTCTATCCGAGCTTCATGACGGTCCTCATCGGTCTCGCCATGGGCACTTTGCTCTCATCCGCCTGCTTCCACCTCCTTCCGACTGCTCTTCAGGCGCACGAAATATTCGAGGAAAAGGGAGACTACTTGTTCCCGGCTTTGGGTACGGTGATCGGGGCTTACAGCTTTTTGCTCGTCGAAACTTGCTTGAAGGTCGTGTTGCAATTTCGTCAACGCCCGAAAGGGAACCCGGCGACCATCACGTGCGTGCAGACTATTGACACTGAGGACGTTGTTCGGTGTCAGGAGCCGGCAATAAAGGCTTCCTTTGGTCATCCGGAATACAGGTAAAAAAAAAAAAAAGCCCTTTTACGGTCATAGCCTCTTAAAAAGCCTAGGACAGTGTTGCCCAACCCGCAAGTTTTTTTTTTTTTTTTCTGATCCGCGGAAAATGTTCCGTCAACTTGAAAAATTAACCAAAAGGAGTAATTAGCTCAGTTGTCATTATCCGAGGTTTTGGAAAGACAATGGCAGTTGAAATTGTCTGATGAAAAATACAAGTTAGCTTTTCTCCAAACAACACTTCAGAAAAATGTTCACCTGCATGAAATAAATCATTTTGATTTTTCTTTCAGAGAAACCTTTCTTCAAGTCCACCTTTCTAATTTTTGTTGACATTCAGCTATAGCTGCTTCATTGGTGCTTGACTGAATTTTTGCCAATAGCAGAAACTCTTTAAAAATATTTTATGCCATCAAGAAAAACTTTTGTGAGTCTGCAAAAATGTTATGAAACATTTTTTTGGTCTGAAGAAAATTATTCGGGAATTTGCCAGTCCACGGGCCCAAAAAGGTTGCGGAACACTCGGGACACTGGGGGCATTATACAGTGAGACCCCGAAATGCGGACGTAATTGGTGCATCAAGAGTGTCCCCAAGTTGAAATGTCCCTAATTCAAGTCTCATTTTCCCTTAGACTTACATTATGTAATTTTTAATTAGTGTTTCATGTACAAAAATACTCATTATAATTCCATGAAAATAAAAAGTGCCTCCCAATTTAAACTGATTAAATCAATATATCTCAACACAATATGGACATTTGGGGAATTGAATACTGATACATCTGTACAGTACATAGAAATGTTGGCATTCTTTGTAAATATAACATTCAAACAAAAAAGAGAGAAGGAAGTCCCTCTATGCTGGAGGTAATTTTTAAAATTAGCTAAATGGATGGTAATTTGGTGAGAGAAATGCCGAAGAACTTTTCTTACATCAATTTTTGGGTTTAAAATATCTGCTTCTCGTAATTTGGCCAGAAACTTATTTGCGATTTTATCACAAAATGTCCCCATGTTGAGTCATGTTGGGCCTTTTTTTAAATCATTTTTTAATGGGAAAATACGTGTCCCTATGTTGAATTGTCTGCAGGTTGAGGTGTCTGCATGTGGGGGTCTCACTGTACTTGATTCTCACGGAAATTTTTGTATCAGGTTCAACAGAAACGCTCATTTTAAACGAAAAAAAATTGGAAATTGGTTCAATTCAAGTTCAGTTTATGTCTGAATTTGGAATTGGTTGTTCTTATTTTTTCTGGTTGAAGCGTAACTAAAAATTGGGATGCAAGTCTTACTCGGTGATAGGATTTCATCAACATTTCCCACAGAAAAACCCTGGTGCGCCTCTTACTCGAGAGCGCGCGGTACTCGAGTAAAAACACGGGTACTAAAAATGTTTTTAAATCGAAACAGTACAGTATTGGACTGTACTGCATTTCGTTATTTCAACGGGGATTCTTTTTTTTTTTCTTCTTTTCTTTCGCACGCGCCGCGCAGAAAGAAAACCAGGAAAATCAAAGATCTCTTCTGCGGATCCGGAACCAAGAGCAAAGCCGAGATCGCGTCCGTCGCCTGGATGATCATCGTCGGCGACAGTCTCCACAACTTCGTCGACGGCGTCGCCATCGGCGCCGCCTTCAGCGAAAGCGTCCTCGTCGGCCTGTCCGTCTCCATCGCCGTCATTTGCGAGGAATTCCCGCACGAATTGGGCGACTTGGCCGTGCTCATCAACGCCGGCATGTCCATTCGTCGGGCCCTGCTCTACAACTTTGCGTCCGCCCTGTCGTGTTACGTGGGGCTCGCGTTCGGGATTCTGTTGGGCGACGTGACGGAGTCGGCGTCCATCATTTTCGGGGTCGCCGGCGGGATTTTTTTGTACATTTCCCTGACGGACATGGCGCCCGAGTTGAACGAGGCGGCGGCGAATGCGTCCAAGGAAGGGCTGAGGGCGTGGGGGAAGGTTGTGATTTTGCAGACCATCGGGTTCAGCACTGGCGTCGCGTTTCTATTCCTCATGGCGTATTTCCAAGATAGCATGCAACTGGAAACTGGTTTATAACTACAGTACTCGCTTCCCAGTCCCGACATACACGTTCCATAAGTTTTGAAAATAATTCGGATGAATAAACGAGGATTTTTTTTATTCAAAATTTCGAGAAGCTTTCAGTCAAGTGTTCGCTCGACTATAGGCCCCACTTTCCCTCAAAACAAAAAAAGTACTGCGGAAAAACTTGAGTGTGGCCTATAATCGATGCTATATTTTGGGTGACTTCGAATCCGCAAAAAAAGCTCATTCACTGAAATTCAAAAATACGTAAAAGCATGCCCCGCTTCCTTCGAATTCTTTTGTCAGTATTCGCTCGATTATAAACCGTAATATTTTTATAGAACTTTTAATAGAATAAACCTCCGACATAATGTTCCATAAGTTTTGAAAATAATTCGGAAATATAGACGAGAATGTTTTTTTCCAAATCTTTCAGTCAAGTAAGTGTTCGCTCGACTATAAGCCCCACTTTCCCTCAAAACAAAAAAGTACAGTATTGTACTTTACTTCTCAAAAACGTGATTGTGTCCAATACTCGATGGTATATTTTGGGTCACTTTAAATCCGAAAAAAGGCTCATTCACTGAAATTCTAAAATACGTAAAATCATGCGCTGTTCCGTTTGAATAGATTAATCTCTTGTCTGTATTCGCTCGATTATAAACCTCGAATCCCTCTTCTAAAAAAATACCGCTCAAAAATGCAGGTGTGGCCATTACTCAAGAGTGATATATTCTGTGCCAATTGAAATCCGAAAGTATGAAAAAAGCTAAAAGCGTATTCAATGAAATCCAAAATTATGTAAATTCATGAATCGTGTGCTGTTCTATTCAAACAGATAATTCCTTTGTTAGCGTGCGCTCGATTATGAAACCCAGGTGCCCAATAAAATAATACTGCACAAAAATACAGGTGTGGCCTATAATCGAAGTGATATTTTGGGCAAAGTAGGATTCGAAAATATGAATAAAAAAAACCACACTTCACTGAAGTTCAACAGGGCATAAAATCAGGCGCTGTTGAATTTCAACACTTTCTTTCGTAACACAATAATTCTTCCGCGTTTTTCGACTATAGTTGAGCAATTGCAGTTTTTGCGACGAGAATTTTTCTATACGATTTTTGTTTCCTAACGGCAACAAAAACTCAGCGGGAATACGAAAAAGTAAACATTTTTTTCAAAATGGTCATCAAGTCGCCACATAATGTTGATTTCACTTGAAAACTATTGAAACTGAGCAGTCACTTGCCGTTGTTCATTCGAATGTCCGATCTTGAATGATGACATTGTCTCTTGAAAGTGTTATAAAGTAATCAAGTAGCCAGCGTAAAATATTTTTAAATAAGTTACAAGTTTTCGATTTCCCGGCCAACTCTACAAGAGTATGTACGTCAAGTATAAAGGATAAAAGTTGAGTTTCAAAATTGATCGCATAAAAACGGTTATTGAACGTCATCTTTTCTCCAAAACTTTCAAATCAGTTTTGAAAAAACAAACAAACACCGCACAACGTTCGCAAAAACATTTTTCATCCTTGCTTGACCGACTGAAATAAAACGACGCTGTTGACTTTTTAAAAAATAGTATTTACGACTGCAGTTAAATACGAGTTTAAAGACTATTTCCAGAAATTTTCCTCGGGAATAAATACGCCGCCCTATGCTATTAACTCCAGTACAAGCCGAGTTGGCACCGGAACTTCTCAACTTCGAAAAATTCACCGGAACTCCACACTTCCGTTCTGCTTCGGATCGGAATCGAGGTACTGTACTCGGAAAACAGTTCCAAAATTTACAGCAAAAAGGAAGATAAAATTAGGATCTCGAAAAAGTTTCAATTTAATTCATCAATTCGACAGAAGTATTCACTGGAGTAAATAAATTCCAGACAAAAAAAATTCAAAATTTGGGATTGACAAGATTTAAATTACGGATGCAAAGTATTTTCACGAGAAATTCTTGATTTGAAATTAAATCGAAATGTCCCCTGTCCGGGAGGATTATTAACGTACTGTATTGAAATGCAATTGATTCCTTCGTCAAGACTCCTCAATTTTATTTTTTTCGGCTCACCTAGCTTCATTCAAAGTCAAGGAAACATCGGGAGAATATTTTTGTGAAGGTTTTTTTCCCTTCGTAAACTGATCGCATTTAATCACTGCCATGGATATTTTCAAGGAAGCGTCGTCAATGAAACAACCTTCAGGAGCTAGAGGCTACGAAACCGCATCAAGACCCAGGACTTCGCAACAGAGCGTCGATGGATTCGGAAGACGAATTTCCAAACAGGAACGTCACAATCGTTCCAATGATTCAATTTACCCATTCCTTTACGATGACGACGATGATGACTTTGATCTTCCGATGGAACACGAACAAGTTGATTCTCCCACTCATCATGGGACATTGAGTGCAATCTGCTTGATGGTGAACCTAGTGATCGGGCCTTCTTTGGTTTCATATCCTTACGCATTCCGTGTGGCTGGTGGCATTGGACAAGGTGTCATCTTGCAAGTAGTAAGCATTAGGACTCGACACTTTCTGGCATACGAGGGTTCTTACAAAAGTTCTCGGAGTAGCAATGAAAATGGCTTATAGTTGACCTGGAAGAAATTGTTTCTATAGGAAAAACATATTCTTTGGCACATAAAAAAATATCAGCCCTGTTTGACAATTTTTTTTGAATTTTTTTCATAATTCACCCTGGTAGAGTTTTACTCTTCACTCGAAAGATGAGGCGCCCTTTTTTTGTTGTAGCCCAGCTTTCCCCTCAGAATTTTTAAAATCGGCTTAGCATTCTTTCTAAGGGTTGCCTCCAGATCATCCAAGGCTTTCCCCGCAGAATTTTTGAAATCAACTCGAAATTCTTTCTAAGGGTTGCCTCCAGATTATCCAAGGCAATTGGCCGCCACTTTGGCGGCTGTGAAGGCGGCTGTCAATGAAAATGGCGGAATTGCCTTGGATGATCTGGAGGCAACCCTTAGAAAGAATTCCGAATTGATTTCAAAAATTCTGAGGGGAAAGCTGGACTACAACAAAAAAAGGGCGCCTCATATTTTGAGTGGAGAGTAAAACTCTTTAACAGGGTGAATTATGAAAAAAATTCAAAAAAATTTGTTGAACAGGGCTGATATTTTTTTATGTGCCAAAGAATATGTTTTTCCTAAAGAAAAAATGTGTTTCAGGTCAACAGTAGGCCATTTCAATTACTACTCCGAGAACTTTTGTTAGAACCCTCGTATTTGCCATGTGGAGTTGGGTCCCGACATGTAAAAAAAAATGTACGCCCCAAGATTCTGACTTTTTACGAACTTTTCTAGACAAATAGATTTTTTTTTCAAAATTTTGATGTCTCTTGACAATCTTGAAAAAACTGAGCTCTTTGTATTCTCAAAAATTGGAAAAAATATTTATTATAAATTCACCACCAAAAGAAGCTAATTTTGTGCTCTTTTTTCAGAGTTCTTTCCATCATCTGAGCACAGAAAAGTAAAACTTGAGCTTGTTTTAATTTTTGGGCTCCTTATCATGCCAAAAGATTATGCGTGGTTTTCATCTGTATTGCTATTTTATATACAGTGCTGTACCTTTAAATTGAGAAAAATAATTTTATTCAATTTTTTAAGGGACGTTTTCCTAACTTTTGATCAACAGGAGAACCAATAGAATATATATATTCCCATTGAAGTCAACAGAAAAACAATATCCAAGATACGGACATCCCAGTATACTGACAAGGTCCAAGCACAAATTACTGTATGTCCACATTTTGGGGACTCCATTATGATGTATGATGTTATGTCATCCCTCATTTGTCAACTCTGAAGTCTAGAAAGACAATTTCAAAAACCTTGCTTTTGTACATGAGAATGAGCTTTTTGAAAAATTCCCAGTTTGGCTTGTGTACAGGTCACAACGCTGCTATCTTTGCCACCATTGATCAGTGTGGTGTACATAGCAGACCAAGAAGGGCTCACTAATGATCATGATACACTCGGGGCAATACATATAGTTGCACATCCATTCTGCACTTTAGTAGTGGCTTTGGCTGGGTTCATGAACTCTGTCAATCACTTGGTAGTCATTGGTGAGCAGACTGAAAATTGTGAGTATTCAAATATGTTGAGTTTTTAAATAGGGTAGTTTTCCAAGATTATTCGAGGTAGTTTACTTGTAAGTATTTGATAAATAATTTGAAAATATAAGTCAAATAGAGTGTTCTGGGTTTTTAATGATTTAGGCAGAGGTGCCAACAATGTGTGGTTGTTACTATAGGGCTCACTTGCTTGTAAGATTTCAATACTGAATATTTGTGATCAGTTGTTTGAGATGCAGTTTTAGTACACTGTCTGTTCACTGCTATGGTGTTCCATCATTGAGGCCATCTATTACTGAGCACCATTACCCTAATTTCCTATCTTTAAAATGGTTTTCAGTATTCAGGGGATCATATGGACCTGGATTTCATGAGATCTGGTACATGACAAGAAAACTCACTGTTCCACTGGTCTCTTTCTTGTTCATTCTCCCTGCTTTGTTTGTCACAAACATAGGAAGCTTGAAGCTCAATAGGTATGATATCTGGACAAAGATGAACTTGCTGCTTCTGAGAATTGAAGTTCATGTCATTTTAGCTACATTGGTTTCTTAGTGGCAACTTACATATCATTTGCTGTCAGTGTGAAGTACATATATGGGAGACAGTTTACCAGAGCAGGAAGGAGAATCTTTCCAGAATCACAAAAATACCTCCTTCCCATTCCGCCATTATTTTTATCCGCTCTTTGCGTGAGTTTAACTTCCAATATGGGAGAATTGGTGACTGAAATTTTTTTTTCTTCTATTCAGAGTGATATTGGTTCTGTGCCAGTATACAAGTCACTAAGGAACAGGAATGTGAAACTTTGGACCTTGATAGTTGGGTGTGCTTTGACTGTGGGTACTGCCATCTATGCAACTGTTGGAATATTTGGATACATGACATTTGGGGATATGACACCAATTGATATAATTTCTTGTTATGCCTCTGGTGAACTTGTAATTGACCTGGCTTTAGTTGCTCTGATAATATCTCAAATCATGAGCTACCCCATCATTGCTTTCTGCGGCAGGTATGACTAAAATTTACAGCAGTCATTATTATGGATTCCACGAATAAATTTTGAAATATCCTTTTGATTTATCCATGTAGAGAAGCTGTGCACAGGTTATTGCTCATGCTGAGAGCTGCATTTGAACAAAATCCAGCATGGTTCTGGGCAGATACTACAAGACCAGACTTTTGGATCACCAGGGCTGTCATAAGTTTTTTCTGGCTGTTTCTCTCCATCTTGACAACAATGTGGATCCCTGATCCATCAGCCTTGTACTTCAGCATTGGAGCTGTATGTTCTCTAGCCATTTTCTTTATGCCAGGTAAGAGGAAAACAACTATGTTGTCCACTTCTCACTTACTCTTAGTAAAATGATCTATTCAAAGCCACTGCGTATTGACTCAGAACACCAACATGCTTCAACACATAAAAAAAGAAGATACAGTGGATTCTGATGAAATATGAATCAGGGGTAACAACTGTAACAAAGTTGTTATACAATGAAAAAATCACTGAAATAACCACCATTTTGGCCTAGCATTTTCAAGAATGTTCGGATTCTAGCAATTCTTATTCTAGAGTTTGGAAAATAATTGAGTGCAGCTTGAGGAAACATTTGTGCGGATTACTCATGTGATTATCACTACATCTGCTGGCAAAAAGTGACACAGATATTCACATACAAGAAATACAGCAGCTTGAGAAAATGAGTGTCTTAACCCATTACCTACCGTGAGCCCCATTTGGGACTCAAGGTTTTTGGCCCCCCAAAAAAATACGGCACAAGCAAAAATTATGTAAAAATACGTAAAGCCTCTGCAATGAAGTTATCTACAATTCAAGACCTCATTTGCCTCTTTTTGTCTATTTTTGAATTTACAGCAATATTTTTTCTGAAGCCAACTTTCAAATTCTGTTGGAAAGTTAAAACATGATTTTTGGAATGCAAGAGAAGTACTTTCTAGTGCAGATAAATTCAAAATTTTGTATGTCCTTGTAGCCTGGTTATTTCTCAATGCTTTGGAATATTTTATTTTATTTTATTAAATTTTTATCAATTAAAAAAAGTTTCAGAACCTTGATCCCCAAATGGGGCTCATGGCAGTTGGGGTGTAAAAAATATTTTTCAAATTTTCTTGAAAATGTGTCCAAAAACTTCAAAATCTTGAATAAAGCTGGCTGCTGGGTTGAGCTCACAGAAGTGATGATAAAAACATGTTAAACAAAATTTATTTGAGTTTAAATCAATTTTTTCAATTTTTCTGTAATTGTAATAAATATAATTTTTGTGATAAAATTCTTTGAAGATACCCATGAGATTTCAAACTCCAACTTACAGTTGAAAAATGCTAGCAAATTACTTGGTTCACACCCTGGATGCTGTTCATAGAATTTTGTAGCTTTTTCAAAAAAAAAATTTAGATATATTTTGAGGCAGGAAATGGAACACAAGGTGATCTTTTAAACTCAAAGATCCTCAGAAAGTGTTTGTTTTGCATTGAAAATTTATTCATTTTAAACCTCTGATGACATACTGCTTATGTATTGCAGGTCTGCTGACTGCCACATTCGTTTGGAAGAAAAGAACAGATTTGAAAAAGAGCAAGGTGACCTTACTCATGTGTGGAGCAGTATTTTATTCCATACTGGGTTTTCTTCTCTTCAGTGAAGCTGTCCTTGCGATTATTTTTTCAGACACTGTTCTTCCCAATGCAAATCAGCCCTGTATATTCTCAGGTATCCAAGATTAACCCTAATCAGGAATGTATGTGAATAAACATGTGTTCATTTGGTTCAGTCTCTAGCTCTT
The DNA here is from genome assembly GCA_905338405.1 of Notodromas monacha. Classification (NCBI taxonomy): domain Eukaryota; kingdom Metazoa; phylum Arthropoda; class Ostracoda; order Podocopida; family Cyprididae; genus Notodromas; species Notodromas monacha. The sequence continues at coordinate 143,107 of CAJPEX010000161.1, read as the reverse complement.
GATCACCTTTGACAAACAATTTCCTGAGATTAGGAATTTGTGGGGACAGTGTGCTGATGTTCCCAACACGTGCAAATATTTTACAGTCCTGTGACGTCAAATGCAGAGACATGACAGTTGAGGGTTGCAGTTTGAGATTAGCAGAGTGTACATCAGTTGATGATTCAAGCTGTTGTGAGTAGGATGCTCCTGGTCACCCTAATATTTTTCTTGCACAGTGAGTGAATACTTCAAACTTTCAAAATCGGGTTTGTCTTACATTCTAATGGTGAATTTTTAAAACAGGAGCTTCATGTCAAGATGTTCCCACGACACATGCATGCTTTCAAAATAAAGCAAAACTGAACTGGGATCATGAGTTACCAATAACTGCTTGTGTATGGAATACATACACCATGTAATACGCCTCTTTTCAGTTTTTTCTTCTCTTGTGATTTTAGTACAAAGAAAATTTTCATTCATTGTAATTTCAAGAAGCAAAAGTTCCAGAGAGGAGGAAAAAGGAAAGTACTGGAGCATCTTCCATGATGGCAAACAATGCAAAATCAGAACAATCATCAGAAGGCCTCCAAACAATATTGTTACCACAGGGAATTATTTATCATGTTATGCCACAAACCATCCAGCAAAATTCAAAAGATTTGGCAGCATGAAGAACAGGTGGGGAACAAAATACATTGCTGCTAAATAAAATATCTCATCAATTGTTGACTTTGCAGTTGCAACCTGGAAATTTCCCAACCATCAGGGAACACGGATTTTGTTATAGAAAACTTTGCATTTTATGCAACAGGAGTTTTCCCAGTTGGAAGAACTCCGTGGTTCAGACAAAAGCTGCACTTCATCTTCAATCGAGGCAAATTCATTTCAAGTTCTTTTGTGCGTGTCTGTACTGTGTCTTCACTGAAATTAATCTCGAATTTCGCATCACCTAATTTGAAAATTTTCTGCGTAAATTACTGCGGCTCTTAATTACGTTTTCCTCGATGTTTTCAAGGTATTTCGTTTCTGTAGAAATTTCTATTAAAATAATCCCTACTGTTCAATCGAAATACATTGCAGTAGACCCTCGTCACATTGAAGCCTTTGAGACCAGTAAAATAGATTTGTAACAAAGAAAAATTCGTTATAATGCGAGCTTGAATAACATAGCAGCTATTGGAGAGACACCTAAAAAACGAATTCGTTGTAATGGATTATTTGTTATAAAGAAATGCGTCTTAACGAGATTATACTGTGTGGCTTCACTGATCGAGTTAATTTATTGATCAACTTTTGACAATTTTACATAACTTGGAAATTTATTTATGCTGAAGTAGTGATAGTAGAATCTCGTTACAACGAATAATCATAATAATCACAACTGTCATTTTGAGGTCCTCGACCAATAACCGCAAGGTTGAATCAGGAAATTTAAATAGATTTTTTTGTTACAACGAAGCTATTTTACTGGTCACAATTCTTTAATGGTCCCCATATAAAGAGTAATTACTCACAATGAAGTAATTTAGAATTTTCAGGTCCCTGTCCAAGAGACACGATGTTGAATGAGGTACAGTAATTTTATCGATTTTCTTACAACGAAGCTATTTTACAGGTAACAATTCTTTAATGGCCCCGATATAAAGAATAATTACTCCCAATGAAGTAATTTATAATTTTTAGGTCCCTGTCCAAGAGACACAATGTTGAATGAGGTAATTTTTGAAGCATTTTTCGTTCAAACAAAGCTATTCCACTGGTCCCAATGGCTTTGTCGTAACGAGATTTTATTGCATTAAAATAGTTGAAAAGTAATCTCGAAGTTGCTGATTGATTTTCTGTCCAAAATATTTTTTTTTGTTTGCTTTCAGAGCCATTACCTCTGGTCACAAATGCCTCAGCAGTTTGGGATACTGACACAAACATAAAACTGAGCTGGAAAACTCCAGTTTTGGGCTCATGCGTCAAAGCATTCATAGTTATGGTAGCAGCAGAGAGAGACATTCATCATCATCATCGCACTACGCCAACTTCAAACGCTTCAGACATCTCAGACATATTTCCTGACACAGATTTCACCACGGAAATGCCTCATCATCAAGACTCTGAAGAACCGGCAAGAGTGATGAATGAGACGGAATTTGTCAAAGAAATCATCACAGACGTGACTCATGAACAAAGTTTGGCTGAAGTTTGTCTCACAGACTTTGAAGATCACCAATTGGCAAGGACAAAGTCTAGGCTCTAGGGCAATTTTATAACGAAAATTACTGTTTGTGTGTAATAATTTCTTTTATTTTTTTATTTTACAGAAGGCTGGCGGAAATGATGCTGAGCCTATTCTTCAATCAGCAAAAGGCAAATTGAGCATCAAAGGAATCGACGCACATGTGGTTTCCAAACTTTGTTCTCAAGTTGCTTCTGCACCTCAAAAACGAGTATGTACAAATAGTTTATAATATAAAATACACTCCACCCTTGATTTAGTGCCACCCCCGCAAAGTGCCACAAACTTCCCTTGAGTAAATATCCTTCCATTATGTTCTTCAGGAAAACCCCAATTTACTGCCAATTTGCCTAGTGCCACAAAAAAGTCTGCCCTGAATGAAAAATTGGCTAAAATCAAGGCAAATTTTCTAGGGATATCAATAGGCTATTCTTGAGAATCACATGCCCAAGCTCAGGATAATTTTTAAAATTATACTTCTGAATTTATTTTCAATGGGATGGATTTATTTTGATGTCCACCACAGCAAAGAGCATCTCAGTAACTAGGATAGTCTCGGTAAAACATTTAAATTACTTCCACTGATCTTGGAATTGGGTGATTTCATTGAAAGGTCAACAAAAAAACCTCAAGAAACAGGTCCACTCCTTTACTTGACCAAATATTTGCAAAAATTGAATTCATTCTGTCCTATTGCAGTAGAAACAGTTCATTTGAACCTCAAATTATTTCTTGTGGCCTCCCCCTTATAAAACAGATCCAATGGCCTTAAAATACAAGTGAGACCCCCACATGCGGACGCCTTGACATGGGGACAATTTGACATGGGGACATTTATTTTTTAACAAAAAAAATCATAAAAAAGACCCAACATGAGGACACTGACTCAACCTGGGGACATTGCAGGATAAAATTCAAAAATAAATTTTAGGAAAATCGATTTTTATAAGGTAATTTTTTTCATGAAATTCTGAAGAATATTTCTTCCATAAAACACCAATTAAAAATTATACAATGCAAGTCTATGGGAAAACAAGATTTGACACAGGGACAATCCAACATAGGGACACTCTTGAAGCACCAATTATGTCCGCATCTTGGGGTCTCACTGTATCTGCAATCAAGCATGTATTCTATAACAAGCCTATTCTATTTTGACTATGGCAGAAGCCCTCAACTAGATTTTTCACTCATATACAATATTTTATATAAATTTGACTGTATTGTAAATTCTTAAAATGGAAGTTCAATTGAATTTTCTTCCAGATAGGAGGCAATTTGGCGGAACCTTGGAAGCCGGAAAATCTGATCTACCTCTCAGAAGATACATCTTCCCTCCAAAACTATGCTGAAGTGAATGGAGAGATATTTGCACCTGAATCTGCAACCATAACAAAATTGCACATTTGGGCTCAAAATGCAACCAGCAATCAAATTGAGTTGGAGGTTTTCAATGCAGATCCCTCTGTCTCCTACAAGTTCTATGTTGCTCTGCTGAATGAACACTTTGATTCATTCCAAGGAGTAGAATTTGAGCTTGAGGTGGAAAATGATATGAATGTTGTCTCCATATCAAATATAATAAATCAATAATCATTCACTTTCAGGCAGCAAAAGAAAACGTTTTCCATACCACCCCTGCATCTTCAAAGGAATGTCCACCAGTTTGCTTTCCTTTGCTGCAATCAGAAGGGAATACGTACTGTGTTACTAGTGCACCTGCTGGTCAAATGCTGACCTCGTATTGTCCTCATGCTTCGCAAGGCTATGCCTTCATGCAATGTGGCAGTGATGGGCAGTGGAAACAAGAAATGCCCGACACCTCGTGAGTGTACCTTTACGTGTACAAAGGGTTCAACAAATGTTCTTGAAATATAAATTGAAACGGCATACGATTGAGCTTGAAAATAACAAACTTTTTTGAGACAATAAAAAAATTCATTCCTGTCTGACAAAATTTTCCAACCATTTTTGCAAAAGTCACCCCGGCAAAATTATGCTCTTCAATAAAAAGATGAGGCGCCCATCTCGCAATTTTTTGGTGCACCCCCGCTTTCTCTTCATAATTCTTGAAATTGACACGGCACTAATTCCAAGGGTTGTCGCAATTATTTGATCATAGCTTCCGGCATTTTCATCAACAGCCACATTCACAGCCACCACTTGGGGTGAGAATGTGGCGGCTGTTGATGAAAGTGGCGGAATTACCTCGGAAGACCTGGAGGTAACCTTTGGAATTGATTCAGTGTCAATTTCAAGTATTCTGGAGGAAAAGGTGAGGGTACACAAAAAAATCTGCGAGATCCGCGTCCCACCTCCTGAGTGAACAGCAGAAAGACGCAAGGGTGACTTTTCTTGGAATTTTTCTGAAAAATATGCCAACCAGAGCTGAATTGTTTTCTCGCGGAAAAGAATGTTTTTTTCCCAAACAATATATGTTTTTCAGCTCATTATTTGCCATTCCAATTTATATCCCAAAAACTGTCGTTAGATCGCTTGTGTAACATACACACAGTACTTGAATCCCATGTGCCTTCAAGTAATTCACTCCCTGATTTTGCTCCATCAACTTATGCACCCACGTTTTCTGAAACTAAGTGGCATTATTTACAAAAATGTCAGCAGGTAAAAGTGGATAATACATCTTGAATGAAAGATTAATGCAACTAAATTTATTTGAATGCAATTCATATTTGAATGAATTGAATTCAGCTGTGATTTGAGTCAGCAAAATTGGGTACTTTCCTGTTATCTCAGTACCTACTTTCTGTGCACCTACCAGAGACTGAATTTCATTTTTCCGCATTCTGCTGAAACTGATTTTGGGAGGTGAGGGGGTAAAGTTAGGTTAGGTCATGTTATGTTAATTACAAATATCTTTCAATTAACATAACCTGACCTAACCTAACCTAACAAATACTGAATTCACAAGACAAAGAAAAATGGGCACTGAGATAACAGGAAAGTACCCAAAATTGTTCCATTCATTGTGGGATTTTATATGCAACACTTTGTGAAGTCTTCTTGTTTATTTTAGTATGACATTTTTGTAACTTCATAACACATGAACAATTTTTTATTTAAAATGGGTCATGTTTTTTAAAGCAAGTGCAGTACAAGTGCTAGCACTGTGGAACCATCCAAGGGGAATGCACTTTCAAAAAATTCCTTGTACTGTACTGCAAAGCAAATTTCAAAAAAGTTTTAAAACAAATTGAAAGCAAACTCTCATATTGTGCACATAGTAAAGATCTGGGCTTACAGTTTTAGGCCTCTATGTAATTAAGCAACATACTTGAACACATTATTGAGGATAGTATTTTTTTTCATTCTCTTGGTGGCATTTATGATGTCACAATTAAAGTGACACAGAAAAAGTACCCTTGCTTTGATATAAAAAATGCACATTTTTCATTTGTTGAAAAATATGAGTTGGTAACTCTGGAATGTTTAAAAATTCTTTGCTGATTCAAAATGGTTCACATCTTCCACAGGCATTGCTTCACCCCAAGTTTAAATGCAGAACAATATGTCCAGCAAATGGAGCAGCAGAATGCAACCCCTACAGATGTGTTGTGTCAGTTGAAAAACAAAGTAATGCAGACTGCCAAATTCACTGCTGGTGACCTCATGGATATTGCTTTGGTCATGAAAGGTGTGTTGAATCATATACAGCATTTTAAACCTAGGAATCTTTGATTCATGAATTGAATCTACAGAGTCATTGCTGCATTTGGAAAATGATACAAACGTGGATGACTTGGCCTTCCAGGAAGCTTGGAGTTATGCAGAAGGTTTGGTTGAGATCATAGATGTGCTTCTGGATCCCATAGGGGTTAGTGCGTGGTCTGGGATGCCTGATGCTGAGAAGCTGGATATTGTGACAGCTTTTCAAGTAAATGCTGATAAAGCAGCATTTCATGTAGCCAGTATGATGTCTGCTTCTCAACCAGAAGTTCCAGAAGTTGATAGCAATGCAAATGAGACCCTAGTCAAGTACCTGATGAAAAGTCATGTTGGTAAGATCACTTGAGAATTATATTGGAAACTTATTTACTTGATGAATTCAACTTATTTCCAGTTGTTTACATGATGCAAGCGCCAATTTCACACCTATCTGTTTCTGATGTTTCATTTGGATTCAGAGGCTCTAGTCTGACCATTCCAAAAAAGGCTTTCATGACAGTCTTCAATGAATTGAAAACTCAGAGCATTGATGTTGTATTTGTGGCTTTTAGCAGTTTACATTGCGTTCTAGGAAAACCATTGATTCCAAGCTGGTAAGTAGCTCTGTAATTTGCCTTCCATTTGGATGACAAAACATTTAGAATTCCAGTTTTGAAGATACAATTGATCCAGATGATGTCACTGTGAAACCCTTGAAGGTGGAGTCATTTGTAGATGCAATTCATCAGATGAATGGATTCAATACTACCATCAACAGTTACATAATGGGTGCTTCTATTGGACATGCAAATCACCATTATGAACTTGATGACAATGGACCCCTGATTAAATTTGTGCACTCAGCTCCAAAACCTGATCCCCTCACTGAGGTGAGCTCTTTCACAGTGGTACCTGAAACCAATCACTGGACTCAAGGCACACTAAGATATTTGAAACAACAACAATATTTCATAAATTGCAACAGCTGATGACCTCATTTTTGCCAAAATGAAAAGTATGCAGCCTGTAAGTGATCATCCCTTTAATTGCTAGTTCAGTTGTTTTTGCGTTCAAGTTTTAGAAATTAATTCCTGGATCACAGTTTGAAGAGAGCTATTGTGTTTGAACCCATTTTCCAGGGGTGGAGATTTTTGGAGAAGCATAAAAAGTGTTGTGAAAAATTAAAACTATTGTACAATATTTAATGAACTTGCACTGGCACGTAATTCAAATTTTATGTTCTGTATTTTTCATGATAAACTAGCTCATTATTTTCCTTTTCATCTAATGTGCAGCACGTACTTTGAAACTGGCTTGGCTGTTCAACACATGCAGAGCATAAAATCTAAGCTTTGAAAATTCTAAATTTTCAATAAAATTTCAAGTTTTGCATGCATTTATGATTTATTTTGATAGCCACGCATATGTTTCACAGTTTGGGCATCAGTTCATTGTTCAAGCTAATTTCATGCGGATGCCCATTCCATTTTCACAATTTCCAATACAGGAAGTTTTTTGTTCCTCAACATTTTTGGGCCTGCGAACTGGCAAATTTCCATGAACTTGGACCAGCAAATTGAAAAAAAAAATCTGGAGACTGGTGAAATGTTGTGAAATTTTTGCACACTCAAAAAAGTTTTGCCTGAAATACTTTATGGCACATATTGAAGAAGTTTCTGCTCTTTTGCAAACAAAATCAAGTTGAGAACCAATGAAGGAGGTATAGTGGAATGCTTTCAAAAAATTAGGAGAGTGGGCTTGAAAGAAATGTTCTTGGAATGAACATTTAAAATAATTCATTTTATCAGGTGAAAATTTGTCTGAAGTGTCATTAGGGGAAAAGTCAACTTTTATTTTTCATGAGATAATTATAGTTGCAATTGCCTTGCAAAAATTTCAGATAAAGATACTGTAATGTCCTTGATTGATGGCTTTTATGAATTTGTTATGCTTGAGAAATTTTCCCATGGACTGGCAAAAAAACTACAGACAAGCAGTGGTCCATGGACCACAGGTTGGGAAGCACTGTTCCAGAGTACTGTACTTCAGGAATCAAGGCATTTCCACAGAATCCAATTATGAAGATCATACAAAATTCTTTTCACTTCAAGGTGTTCTGTGTTTTCTGGAGTGTTCTGAATCAAAAATGGTCTGATGATGGATGCCATGTTGTTGAGGGTGCTGACAACTTCACAACCTGCAAATGCACTCATTTAACCAACTTTGCTGTTCTCATGGACATCCACAGCATCATTAATCCTGAAGTAAGTAAACACATCAAGTGACAACTAAATTACCAACTCGAATATATTGAGATTTTCAGAGACAATCATTGATGGTTGGAATAACAATCGTTGGATCAGCATTGTCAATGGCATGCTTGGCCATGGCTACACTGGTTTTTCTTGGAACAGATGCTCTGCCTTCAGACAGGAAAATCATGCATGTGCATCTGTGCACAAGTTTGTTTGCAGCCCAGTTTTTCTTGCTAACAGGTTTAGACAGGACTGATGACAAGGTTTACTGCAAAATTGTTGGAGCTCTGCTGCACTTTCTATTTCTCTCTGCTTTCATGTGGATGCTTATTGAAGGAATCCAGATTTATCTGCTGCTTGTCAAGGTGAGGGAATTCAGCTTCAAACAAAATAACTTTTAATGCAACAGACCTTTTCAAAAGGTTTTCACAACTTCTAAAGTGAGTGCTGGCATTTATTACCTCTTGGGTTATGGAGTTCCAGCACTAGTTGTGGCTGCCACTGCTGCAGCTAGTGGAGGAAAATGCTATGAATCTGAAGAATAGTAAGCTTTGTTATGAAAAGTACCATCAATGTTTGATAACTTAGATGATGCTTTTTATTTATTTTTCTCAGCTGCTGGATAAGCAGAGAAAATGGATACATTTGGGCATTTGCAGGACCTGTTCTGGCAATCCTTCTGGTGAGACTGATCATTGATTTTCATGGCCATAATAAAAGTGATATCCTGATCTGTCTTTCCAGATAAACTTTGTCTTTCTGATAATTGGCCTGAAAATGGCTGTGAGCCACCAGAACATGCAGCACAATGTCAACCGGACACAGGCTATCTCATGGATCAAGGGTTCTGCTAGTCTGTCTTCAATCCTTGGATTGACTTGGATCATTGGATTCCTCTTTGTCAACAAGGGTTTGACTTTCTTTTTTTTTATGCCACAAAAGAAATTTCCTCTGAAAGATACTTTTTTTGCTGCAGCAACTTACATATTTGCTGTCATTTTTGCCACACTAAATTCACTCCAAGGAGTTTTCATCTTCTTTTTCCATGTGGTCTTCAACTCAAGAGTCAGGAAAGTGGTCCTGAGCACTATGGGACTGAGGATGGTGATTACATAATCAGCTGATATTGTTTTCAACTAATCCTCATGTTTTAAATCTGTAGCCATGTTTGAAGAATATTCCTGGATTTGGATCAGCATTCAAGACTCAAATCCCATCAACCACAAAATCCAACAAAACATCCAGCTCCTTGAACACATCTTCTTCCCAGCAAATATTCACTGTTATGCCCACAGACAATCGCATAACCAACGCACGTGGTGCCATTTTGAGAAAGAAATGTGAGGCTTTGAGAAACCTCATCAAGTCAACAGTTCATTATTGACATTGTATTTTTTTTTAATCAGATTCCGTATGGAGCCTGGGAAGCTTCAAACTACCTGAGTAACTGCAGAATGGACTTCACAACTTGGAAGTACAGTACTGTAATGGAATTACAGATGATTATTTGAATTGATTCATATCCAAGTAAGAAATGCTGAATATCTCTCTCTTCCTTCAAGTAAAATTATGTTGTAGTCTCTGGCACCATTTCCATGGATGTGTCAATAAATGTGTCTCCAAGAAAATATTTCAAATCATTGCTGTCAGCTAATCTACTTGAGCTGATGTATATTTATCCTGTGTTGATAACAGATCAGAGCACATGGATACAGACCTTCCCAAACTAAAAAATAATGTACACTATAGCATTGCTACTTCGGCCATGTAGAAAATCGCCTTCCGTTGATAATAGAAAAACCTTCCAAAACAGCCCACTTTCAAGGAAAGTAATTTTTCGAATGTTCACGGCATAATTTTCGAATAATCTTGCTCAGATCGAAGATTACCGTATACGCAGTGAAATGGATAAAATACCTGCTACCAGGTTCGTCCAACCCATATATCACACTCGGTCCCTTCTGTGATTTCATTACGGACAATCATAAATTCTACTCCCGCGACCTTCCAAAGCCATAAACGCATCAAGGGAATAGCAATTTTGCACAGCAGATTATTTTTTAATACATAGAATACAGCAATGCACTGCATTCAAACAAGGGGAAGAAAGAAAGAAATAAAGGAAACGAAACTCACCGGATCTTGGAAAGTCTGCCGCACAACATTGTCCGTGAGCAACCGAAGCAGGTCCTGCTTCGGACTCCCGTCCGCCTTCACGGCAATCTCCGACAAACTCAACGTCGACCCGCACAAACTCGCCGACGCCGCCAATCCTCCATTCTCCTTCTTGCCGCCGCCGCCGCACGGCGAACTCATGGCAGACGCCGCGGCCGACGACGGCGCCGACATTGAACACGACGACGACGACGGCAACGACGCCGCTGCACCCAACGACGACGCCCCGGCTCTCAGCACGTGGAATGCGTAATTGGTCTGGCCCAGCTCGCCGTCTCGCTGGATGCAGAGTCCGAAACTGCCGTCTTGCACGATGGCGGAGAGGTCGACGTCGCGGCCAGCGTAGCGCAGGTCCACGAGGGCCTTGACGTAGCGCAGCTCGAGGCAGCAGAGGAACTTGTAAGGACGCTGGCCCGCGTGGTGCTGCAGGTGAGAGGCGTCCGAGTCGCCCTGAAGACTCGCCACGCTCGGGCTGGACCTGATCATCCCGCCGGCGCCCGTTCGTCCGACTCTCCGCTTGCAAATCTATCGGAACACAGTAAAATCTTGTCACATGAAATACCAATAAGACACATTTTTCGGTTTCAAACGAACTTTCCGCTCAAGTCTCAACAGGAAGTCCATGGTCACAAGTTCAAATAAAATAATATGTCAGAAAGTCACATATTAAAAAAAACAATCGCATTATAAATCTTTCGAAATACAGTCAAATCTCGTTACAATAAATACCATCAGAACACACTTTTAAGAATAACGGAACTTTTCTCAAGTCCCTGCAGAAAGCCAATGAAGTACAGTACATGTTGAAATAATCTATAACATAGTTCTGAATTCCGAAAAAAAACCCTTTTTAGGAATCTTCAATATATTCTCGAGGGAGAAATCTCCTGACTAAGACAGGCACAGTCAGAAATTTCTTATCCCAAATGTGACTGACTGGTTCTTATGGCACAGATGAAAGCTGTAATCAATGAAAAACGTGCTTCCACGTGGTTCCACACATCATTCTCCCAGAATAAAGGGATTTTCAAATCATCCTCCGAGAATGAAGAGATTGGTGTAGTACTCGAATAACTGCAGGAATTCATGATTGAAGCTATTTTACTCAGAAGATAAACCATTTTTTCTTCAAACAAGGCTGTTAAGGCATCTGAGAAAGCCAGAAAATCAAGATCCAACTGGTATATGCACTTCTGATGTGAATTTTTCACAGTCATTAATTTTGAAAATCTCTTCATAACAAATGATGCAGTGCAACAAACTTTTTCCAAAGTCCCGGAAGTTAGTTATAACAAGATTTCACTGTGAAATTAAAAGGCGACTTTGACAAGAACAAAAACCCTTGAAGACACACAAGGTCCCCGCATTACAAAACTAATCCGTTCCTGGATGAGTTTCGTTATGCCAAATTAATGGTATGTGAAACGCATTTTCCATCAAGATTATCCGCATTTACTCGAGTAACACGCGCACATTTTCTCCTGCAAAATTGAGCCAGAATAGCGGAATGCGCGTATGAATTTTCTGGATCAATAAATTATGAAATTAGTGGTTCAAGGCTTAAATGATTACTTTGTAGGAGCAAATAATGAGCAGGGAATTCGGTTTGACTCAAATCCAATTAAGATGCTTTATCTCGTTATATTTTTTTTATCAAATTATCTTATGCAACATCAATTAAATCATAATTTGAATAATTTTCGATTTCAACCATGTAAAACAGAGGGGCGCGTATTATGCGAGGATAAATTTCTGTGCAAATTCCATGCCAAAAAAACTAAGGTGCGCGTCATACTCAAAGGCGTGTGGGAATCGAGTAAATACGGTGAATTGTCTAAATGTATTCAACTGGTTCCAGTCACTCACCAAAAGACTACAATAAAATTCGGGTATTTTTCGGCAGAAAATTGTGAATTAAAAATTTTTGAGCATGAAATTCAAGGACTGCACCTGTTCACATGACAACTCTCGCTCATAATTTCCAAAAGTTCTCAAATTGTAATGAGAAGAAAATGTAGATGTAATTCACTCATTTTTGGGGGGTTATTTCGTTATATGAAATAGCTGATTCATGTGGGTCTTGTTTTACCGTCTTAAATTTTTTTTTTAATGGGGACTCACTGTGCAATACAAGACAATTGACTCACAATGTAAAAAAGAGAATACATATAATTTTTCACGACAAAAAGAATAGCAATACTCTAATTATTACTGCCGATATAAAAACGAAGAAATCTCTTTAATTTAAAGTTTTTGGTAATTAAAAATATCAAGAAAAATAAAATTCATAGAATGTTCCACGACAAAATATAGCAATACTGTAATGTACTCGAATTAATAATAAAAACGAAGAAACCTCCACAATTTAGAGTTTTTGGTATTTCAAAATATTCATGAAAAATAAAGCCATAGAATTTTCCCCGACAAAAATAATAGCAATACCCAAATTAGTAATAATAACGAAGAAATTTACATAATTTCAAGTTCTTGGTAGTTCGAAATACTGTAGTATGAATCCAGCAATGTTTACATCGTGCGAAGTACTCCGCTCGAAGAAGCACATGCGCTGACACTCGATCCTTCGATCGCATGTAGAAAACATGAATTCCAAACGCAACTCAGGCAATTTACTCGATATAAAACGACCTCTCGGAAATAAACAAACAAGGCATCAATCAAAAGGAAGCTCTCGCACAACATTGCCCGAGACCGCTCATCCGAGCACCGCTCAAAACAGAGCGACGCCAACTGAGCGCCAACCAATTGAGCGCACAGCAGCTGTAAATTTTGTGCCGGAGCTGTACAATAGTATAGTACAGTACTGTACTTTATCAAATTCTCTTCAATTGCGTTAATTTCATTCAATTCACTCAGCTTTCAGACGATTTCTAGCAGCAAAAATGATGTTTTGAAGTATAAGGCCTTTTTTAAAGACGAAGAAGGTGGGTTAAAATGAGACATGACTCCAGTCACAGCAAGGATTCCAGGCACCGAATTACATGGTATATTAGCTGAAAGTTTACAATCTTCTTTGGAGCATAGTAGCGATAATGTATACATTTTCAATGAAGCACAGTCAAGCCTCAATTTAGTGCCATCATTTGTCCAGGCATATTTTGGTGCACTTAATCACGGGTTTCTTCCAAGAGTAAGGTTCAGTTGAGGGTTTTTCAGTCCAAATGTTCCATTCATATTCTGTGCTGTATTTCCAAACATTTAATAAGACAGAATACTGTACACAAGATTTTCATATCGTGACCAGTAAACAAGCAGAACTGTTCCTTCATTTTTTAAATCGATTTCTCTATTAGGTGCCATTGTGCAAGAGTCCCCTATTTTTCCAGGGAAGTTCCCACTTTCTTCCATATAAATTTTAAAAAAAATGAAGGCGTCATGCAAAAAAAAATAGTTTACAATTTAAATTCAGACGCAGTAGAATATTAAAAATTTTCAGTAATAACTTGATGATATCTTCAGAAAAAGGCCTTAACTTCGTTGACTTTTCATACAGGACAAAGCATTTTAGTGCGACTAAATCGGGGTTTCCCTCAAAAACACAATGGAGATTTGTTCTGGGGGAAATTTGTGGCACTATGCGAGGGTGGCACTGAATCGAGGGTTGACTGTACTGTATTACAATCAGCTCAGTTGGGCTTGGCGCTCACTTTACTCCCACATTCTACCTCCCACCCGTAAAACATATTCGAAGACATATTTCTCATCGCCAGAAAATAAACAGGCCAGTGAAGGAGAGAGAAAAGGCTCAACAGACTCGAAGAAATCTGCTGCAAAAAGGAAAATTTACTCTGAGAAAGAAAGAAAAAAATACATCATCCAGGTACACTCAGCGACACACGCCGAGGAAACCAGAGTCGTAAACGAAAAAAAAAATAAAGGAAAAGAATTTCCGCTTAAAAACTCCCGAGACGCAGTGATAAATGAAGCACATGACTGGGCGACACCCGACACCCAGGAAGCGCATGCAGAGGTGGCAAGAAGAAGGAACTCATTAAACTTCAAGTGAAGGCAACCCTGAAAAAATGAGGAAGACGGACAACCGATATGCACAAGGTGGGGGAAGATCGTAAACGAATGCATTCTGCGGGAGAATAAAGAGAAAGGCGGACAATAGAAATTTCAAAAACTACGCTCAATTGACCCAAACTGCCCAGTCGAAACATTTCATCTCCAGCTATTTTTTTTTTAATTGAATCAAATGCCCTCCTCCCCACAAAACCTTGATTATTCTTAATTCAACAGCCATTAAATTCAACATTTATTTCAACTTCTCACGCTTCGTAAAATCATTCTTTTTTGATTCTCTACCTTATACATTTCCGAAGTAAGGGTAAAATTAAATACCCCTCGCTCTGTCAAAATTTCCATACAGGTGGACTCCCTTCAAAACAATCCTGTCTACAACGATTTTCGCCGTATAACGAACTTTTGTGGGTTTTCTCCCCATGTTCTGCATGTAATGAAACACATGGGGAGAGATGAAATGTGCATGCATATAACCTGTTGAAAAACTTTCAAAACCCATCCTTGATTGACCCAAGCTGCCCATTCAACACACTTCATCTTTCGTTAATTCGTTCTTCAAATTTCTCCACCATAAAAATTTGGACCATTAAATGAAAAGTTCATTTCAATTTTCCACACTTCCGAGGATCATTCTCTCCTCTGGTTCTCTACCTTTTGAATTTCCCGGGTAAGGTCAAAATAAAATACCCCTCGTTCTGTCAAAATTTTAATTTAAAAAATCTGGCGGAATCTTAACTTGAAAAATCGTTAGATTTGTGTCACAGGAGCAAATTGGGAATTTTCTCGTGGATACGAGATTGCAGATCTGTTCAGGATCAGTCTCAAAATAACAAATAGACATTTGCAGAAACTAAAGTCAAGTGATACATCTTAAAATATTTCCTCTTCGGAAGACATCACCCTTTTCTCAAAGAGAGTGAATAACTCAACACCAACACTCAATTTTAAAAATACAACATGAATCACTCTTACACTCCTTCCTCTACAAGAAAAATTCGGAAAATATCAAAATACTTCGTGAATCGAATCAAAAAAATTGCCGATCACGCAAACTCACCAGCAAAACATCTGTGAAGAAGAAAAGCACGAGCGGCGCCCCTCTTTTGGCACTTGTCGAACAATTCAAGTCTACGACGTCATAATCGGCAATTAAACTTCGCCCCGCGCTCCACGACAACAAATCCGGCGGACAATCTTGAATCTCGTACATCTTCAACAAAATCTCCTTCTGCTGATCAAATATCCGCCGCTCTTCATTGATCCTACTAGTCGTCATGTCCACAATCTCCAGCGCCTTGTTCAATTCCGTATGGTCACTCAACCCTGCCGGGGTTCGTTTCCTCAAGTCCTTGAGCAACAGCATCATGGACGGCAATCGCTGAACGGGTCTGATGAGCAGTTCGTCCAAACTCTGACGTTTATACTCTGGTTTCAACGCGATGGCTCGCAAGTACGCATGAAACCGGGGGTACTTGTCAGCCAGTCCTCGCAGTTGACTTTTCTGCACGTCCACGTCCTTGATGTACGCTTTGTAGGCACGAATCACGTCGTCACGACCGAGTTCTTCCACTATAGCCGCTCCCACGCGAGCGTTTTCGTCCCATGTCACATCCAGCCTTTGGAGGGCGATCAACAATCGCCCGTGGATCTTTTGCAACGGGATCACATTGGCTAGTAATTTATCCAGGATTCTAGAATCGAAGGTTTGTTCTCCAGGGGTCTCGGGCATGGCGTCAGATGCCCTGTGAGGTGGGGCAGGAGATAATCTCGAAATATCTTGAATGACTTCCAGGGTGACGGATGCATTCGGAGGAGGAGAACTCGCGCCGTGTCTCACAGACGCTTGAGACGCATTCAACAATCCCACAGAATCCGTGGACGTGTTGTGATGACTCACAAATGACGCTAATCCCGGCTTTTTCGCCGAACTCTGTCTCGGGTCCCGCTGCTGTTGCTTCCAGTCGGTGCCAGCTTTCATGATCAAGTCCAAAACCATGACATAGTTCCTCTCCGTTTGAATGAGTTCACAGAAAACTTGACGACGGGCAGTTGGAGCACGAGGCAATGCTGACTGAGACGTCGTCGGACCGTCCAAACCGTGCATCATACCGGATTGATCCAAGGATCCGAGACTCTCGGAAGTGAGGTCAATGTCACCAACAGAGGCAACGGATTGATCGCCATTCATGATTGACCGCTTTCCCGGCGGGAAAACGTCGATCATCATGCCTCCGTCGCCGTCCTTGGATTTCCCGTCGTCGTGATTCTGCGGAATAAAAAAAAAATTAATATCTTCGAATGATCTCCCAACTTCTATTCTTCCATCTTTCTTCAGGAAAGGAAGCCCAAGCAGAGGACAAGAAAGATTCCGAAGCGTCTAATATTCGGCCAAACGAAATAAATCGCGAAATGCAAATAACGTTACGGACGTCTAAAACTCCCTAACTTATAATTTCCTCATTTGAGATATACAAGGTTAAGCTAGAAATTCGAAATTAAAATTATCAGTCTATGATTTGCTCGATCAATTCATGCATCAGAAACTACAGTAATAAATCTCAAAACTACTACAGGCGGATTATTTCTACATAGATTTCTACCACCAGGCAAAATTTTTTTAATGCACGCGGAGATGCAGTTCTATTAAGATTAAATTATATCTAAAATTGTCAAATGCAGTCATATTATACTCCTTTCGCTGTAGGGAAAGTCCGTGGGACATTTTTGTGCAGCTAAAATTAATTTCATGCGAGAATAGTTGAAGAATAACCTAATCCATCTGAGA
Organism: Notodromas monacha; assembly: GCA_905338405.1. Taxonomy (NCBI): domain Eukaryota; kingdom Metazoa; phylum Arthropoda; class Ostracoda; order Podocopida; family Cyprididae; genus Notodromas; species Notodromas monacha. The sequence continues at coordinate 125,973 of CAJPEX010000161.1, read as the reverse complement.
CTGTCGCGAAACCGACTCGCAGAATTCAACTGAATATTCCAACACTTGGAGAAATTACTATTTACTACCCTTACCCCTGAAGATCCATCAGCATCTGAGCTGATTTCCATTCGAGGACTTCTGCCCAGGGAGTCATCTTTCTTCCGCTTTTCACCTTTCAGATTCAGAAAACTTCTGCGACGTACTTTGGAAACCCGTTCACCAGTTAATGAGCCTATGGTCACGTTACCAGCGTCACTACTTCGGTTGGATTCAACAGACGGCGATTTGCAACTCATGTCTGGGCGCTACGAGAAAATGGTTGCATTTGGAAAAATGTTCGAGCCCGAAGCAAATTTTACCTCGATGAAAGAAAATCGGCTTACCAAAGGTTTGAAGCGATATTCATCCATCAGAACAGTGCCTCTAAGCATCGATTCCCAAAACCAGGATTCTGTCACCAGCACAGCTTTAGGGTTCATTCCGTGAGGAAGTGCCCCATCCATCATTGTTGCTTCATTCACGACTGGAGGAATTACACATTATATATTTATTTTTCTTCTATTCACGAGTAAATCTCGACATCATCAAAAATCTTTATGAAAAGTGTGCACACGAACTCATCATTATGTTCACGGGAATATAAGATTCAACTCAATCAAGAAATGATCTCATAGAAATAATAGCTTCTTCAAATCGATGACACCTCAGTCGATGGTTTTCTCGATTTGCGAGCGAATAATACAGAAAGCTTAAAAATATAATGTACCAAACCTCTTCAGTGTACGCTTCATTTCCATAAAATCGCTCAACTACACATCAGACATTTTATGCCAGCCTTCATTATCAGATTTCAATGGCAATACACTAATGCATGAGAGATGTCACCTGAACATCCTTAAATAAGATTATCAAGCTTTTTTTCAATTCCAGAAAGTTAAAAATTTAATTGCGCCCTATATTCGTAAAAACAAGATATTGTTCAACATTTCTTCGCGTATAAAAATTTTGTAACAAATGATGAGCGAATCGAACACATACTGCCGACAATGAGTGCTGAACACCATAAAATGAGAAATACTTGCCCAAAAAGTCGACGCGATCAGCATCGTGCCGAACCATTTTTCCTCCGTTCTTCTCCAAACAAGCTTTGATTTCAGCAAGTTTGTCCTGACTGAATCCACAGAATCCAACACGGAGTTCGTGGAAAAGCGGGCAAATATACTGCTCAACTTCTACACTTTTTTCGTTCCCCATTTTTCCAGCCTCCCATAAGTCTTCAATCCACGCCTTTTTCATCACCGGAACATTGTAAATCTTGCAATATGCGTACTTCATTCCACAGGCCTTTTTCGCAACAAGATGCGTCGTGGTGCTGTCAGTGTCTTGCATAACACTTCCACCCATTCGATGGACAAGTTTCGTTAAATACCGCTGTGAGGAAAAAAGAACTTTCAGCACAAAAGACCTAAAACAAATTCACATTCATTGACACGCACCACGTAGTCCTTACTCGTGAATCCAGTAAAAGCAAATCGCGCTCGTAAAAGAGCAAGAGACATCACTGGTCTTTTAAAACTCATGACTTCTTTCAGAATTTCATCTCGAGAGGATGTTTCTGCTAGAGAGGCTATTACTCCTAATGAAACTAAGCGAACAACACCAGGATGCTCCAGCAACTTGGTGCAGTTTCCTCCTTGGATAGCATTCGACTGTTCAATCATGAGGTCACCGAGGTATGAAACGGCGCAGGATTCCCATTCGCTCGTAACGAACAAGAGCACACCGGAAGAATCTGGCGGGAGTTTACCTTCCACGAGCAAATTTTCAACCACAGGTAAATCCAACAGCTGGAACGACAAAAACAAGATTAGCTTCACCCTCCAAACTAAAAGCACTTCAATCACAACCGAGTCATACTTTCAAGCACGGTGGGATATTTTCGCAGCTCAGGTCACCCAACAGGCATACCGTTTTCGGAGCAAGCACTAGCCGCTCTAGACATCAGAGCAAACAGGAATTAGGAGCAGTTTAATGTGGCAGGAACTGTTCGTAAAACCTTACCAATGAGGGAAAGATCTGAAGATGAGGCATCCCCTGGGTTAGCTTTACTAGTCAGCAATGATCCGAACTGTGAAACGAGTTCGGCGTCATGGCTTGACGGTGAGCCATCCTCTGTTACACAATCGTCGGCATCGGGATTGCAGGACGCTACGGAAACGGCGTCCCCGTCGTCCTCGCTGCGCATGCTTACGGCTCCTCGTTAACGTTCAACGCTTCATGCTGTAACTGCTCTACAGACGCAGACAGGTCGCTGGTTTAAATGCAGATTTACTTATGTTGTCAGCACACAGCGTCGACGAGTCCAACACTCGTGCGCGTTACAGAAGATTTGAGCACTGTTTGCAGGCAAAGTATCACATGCGTAATTCCCTCACGAACAGGAATTATTTCTACAAAGAAAATATATTCCGAAATTCTGTGGATTGCCGAAGCAAATATGGTATTTTAAAACAAATACAGTAATTTACACAAATCATGAACCACATAACAGCGCGAGAACTTTTCCCGGCGTCAGGATACAGTACATATATTCACATCAGACGGGGTACAATACTTGATATACTGTACATTCAACGCACTTCAGCCGGCTCCCGTGGAACCAAACTGAGCTTAGCTGTAAAAACACCTTTTCTCTGCGGAAGCACGTGGCTCCATCGCAAGACATTCCTTCGTTTATCTTGCTCCAGTGCGCCCGCCCGTTCCCACGCGCTACCTTCAACGGAAAATTGAAGAGGAAATCACAGGCGGCAAGAATGGCACGCCATATTGAGATGATCAACATCAAAGAACGTTATAAAATTCCAAAGGAATCTGGGCGCGCACTCCCGCTTCTCCTGTTTAAAAGTTCGCTGAACATTCCGAAGCGAGTTACGCATGAAAAGGCGGGGCTTCGTGGAACCGCGATGTGCAATCTTTCACAGAAGGCGGTGCTTCGCGAATGCGTTTTAGGTTCTTCATCTTAATACTGTAGCAATAAATGTATACCGCGAGTATGAATCATATTATATGAACTACAGTATGAAGTATTCAATATGCATATGATGGAGGCAAGTTTAACTTGGACTAGCCGCTGTTATTGTCTTATTTGACTACCTTGCAGTTACTGCTGTTGCATGGACTGTATGTTTCAACAAAGGTTAGCTTCCGACAAGAGATCCCCATTTATTTCGTTCGTGTAAATGGATCAACTCCTGTAATTCTTTTACATTAAGATTTTTTATAATCACAGCATGCGTCAGGGTAAAAGCTCCTACATCATAGGCAATAATGAGGAATGAGGACAAGAGCATTCAGTGAAAAACGACTGTGAAAATTGTTTTTATTTATATTCGCATCCTTTTTTTTTATAGAGATTTTTTTATTTGTATACTTTAGCAGTAATTTTTGAGGTTTCTGAATCATATTGGAAAAAACCCTTTCCTACCATAGGACTTTTGAGTTTTTACTATTGATGTACCTGTGTGAAAATTGATGGAATGATTAAATCTCCGTTTATAATATCACGTGTTCTTATACATTTTACTGTGTATTTTCAAAAGTCTCATTATAGTAAGGGCAGGATTCGCTTTAATTTATCTGGAAAATAAATGCACTCATACATAAAAAAGGGAGGAAAGTTTCAAATGAGGTAAGGGCTTTCCATCAGTCAAGTCCGTCCACCAGTCAAACAGTTGTTTTTCAATTGATGCTGTTCCTGTATGTGGATACCATTTATTTGAACGTATACTGTACTGTACCGTATTCGCGGATTCGGCCTAGTAGTCTGCTCGACCCATGAATCCGTTGAGCTGGCCGTTGAATGGAACCACGATGATGAGTACCATCGGAAGCGAAGGTCGTTCGTTTAGGTAACTGTGGGGAGCACCTGATGAGCGAGGGGATTCGACATGTGTTGTGGATCCACAATTGGGTGTGGGATTCTCTTTTGTTTCATTCGGTTGTCATCTTTGGATTACATCCAATATTTTTTTCATTTTTCGATCGTGAACGACTAAGCTGTTCTGCTTTGTGTGTGATTGTTCGGGGTTTTCTGGTGTTTTATGCGGTTGTCATATTTGGCTTACATTCACGTAATTTTATTTATTGAGCGTGAAAGTTGTGATCCAACTTCTCCCTCGGAATCGAAACTTTCGCACGTGCTTTAGAACTCATGAACGACGGAGTTCGTGGAGTGGATGCCCGTTAAGCGTTATCATGACGCGCAGTTCGAAGCACGTCGTGTTGAAAGCTGAAAGTAAGCTTCTGGAAGTTAAGAGCAAGGTGAGTGATATCACGCCGTGAATTTGTGATGCATTACTGTAAAAATTGATGGTTTCAGCTCGATGCAGAATTCCGACGGTTTTCCGTCGATAGAGAGGGAGTTCCGAAATTCGAAGACTTCCGTAAAGTCGTCGAAACCTTGCATTCATTGGGAGACTTGCCGTTCACTTTGAGCTACTCCGATCCAAAAGATGGGGATCTTCTCCCGATCAACAACGATGATAACTATGCGAGAGCTATTCAGAATGCAAAGCCAATTTTGCGCCTGATTGTCCAACGGAAAGGTGACTGCAGTTGTACCGAACGCGTGTAAAACTTGTGATCGACTTCAATGTGTGTTGTAGGTGATAGTCTCGAAGAATTGAACGGCTATTCGGGAGCACTAAACCGTTCTGGCACGAAGAGTTTGCTTTCCCAGTTTTTGAGCGGAACACCGTCCAGCAGTTCCAAAAAACCGCACATTTCATACCCTGAAGATTTCCGTCAGGTGAATCTGCATTAACTTCCAGTAATTCTTGGATGAAGTGGTGCATTGTGAATCTATTGAAATCGGTAGGTGTCCCAAATCATTGATGTGGACATTGTTCCGGATACTTGCCGTCGGGTTCGTCTTCTGAAGCATGGGTCCGACAAACCGCTCGGATTTTATATTCGGGATGGTTCCAGCGTTCGTATAACATCTCAAGGATACCAAAAGGTACGCCTTGAAGTTGAATCTTTAGAAATTGAGTTAATTGGTTTTTTAATGTCCAACTTCTTGAAGGTGCCAGGCATATTCATTTCTCGGCTAGTTCCAGGAGGATTAGCTGAAAGTACCGGTTTGTTAGCAGTTAATGATGAGGTACTTGAAGTCAATGGCATTGAGGTCGCCGGAAAAAGTTTGGATCAGGTAAGTCTTCCGGTAATGAAAATTAAAATTAGGAAGTGATCGTCGTGGTATCCCACTTTCCATGGAATTTCTGCTCAACTCCTTTACAGATGTTGACGGGGTGAAATTCACGTTCAGTATTCTAAAATTCTACATTATCTTATCAACACCTGATTATCTCAACCCATTTGGTTGATATGCAGACTGATCGACAGAACTGAATTCCTAGATGTGACTGTATGATCAAATCATTCATTTCTTCGAAAGAAGAAATGTCTTGCTCTTCCTCGAGGAAAAACCTCATCGACCCCTGATAATCCGTATTTCGAAAATTTAAAAAATTAAAAAGGAAAGTCTCGTCGCGACGAATCTCGATATAACAAATGATTACGACTAAGTCATTTTTTTACGTCGCTGTCCAATGGCCGCGATGTTGATCTTGTCTCTGTAATCGATTGTTTCTGTATAACGTAGCTACAGTATTTTACTGGTCACGTTGTTACACTATTATATTTTATTGAGCAGATACTGTACAAGGTTTTTTTCTACTTTGGATTTCTTGTTCATAGGATTTAGGATTTGATGCTTCCTAGGGTTTTCAAGAAGTATTATTTTTAGATATGTCATCAAATGATGCCACGTGTATTAGCGTGTTTCTTGGGAAAATATGATTTTTTTCAAAAGTGGATATTAATCGAGATTGCTCGAATCCATCATTAAATAAATGTGTTCGCGGAAAGTTTCATTTTTTTCTGCATGATGGACCGGAGAAGTTCGGTCCAATCTTGGAACAGCTACTTTGAAATGAAGTTCGTTGAATTGAGCTGTGATCTAAGCTCTTGTCGAGGGTTTCATCAGCCGGAAGTTGCAGTTGTTGAATGTTTGAAACGTTCATATCCATCGTCTGTAGCCCAGTAAGAAAGAAAAAACCCGGATAAATAAACCGTATTTCTTTTCCTTCGACAAGAATGAATTTTAATCCGATGCGTGCGAATTCGCTTGAAATTACCGTTCGGCCCCGAGATTTAGATAAAATTGGTGCTTGGACCTTTTCTCTATGTTGGAGCATCATCGTTTCTGGTCATGTTTGAACTTCAAAAATATTGAATTTTATCTCCTTTTCATCGAAAATTTTGGAGAAAGTCCCCCGAGAAATTGAATAAAATAATTTTTCTCTACTTCAAGACATAGAAAATAACTGCGCAGAAGAAAACGTCTCATAATCTGATCTTTTGTCACAAAAGGAGCCCACAGAAGTCTTCCCATGCTGTGGACAGATGATGGAAATAAATGTGAAAAAGCACAAAATTACCATGACTTAGACTAAGAATTGTAGTGAATTTTTAATAAAATTAATATTTTATTTTGTGAAAGCTCCTTTTTTTTTTGAAGGGATAAACATTTTGCGAATGATTTATTTTCATCTGTCTTGGAATTATGGTGAAGTGTCAGTATTTCAAGACATTGTTCAGGTGTCAGGGCAGATTTTCTGAGTTTCAAGTGTCCCACAGCCAAATTTTCAACATGTTGGAGCCACGCTTCAGTTAAGGGGGATTCTCTAAAACAATCTTGTCTAACAGTATTTTCTCTTTACTGTACAACACATTCTTTTGTGGTCTCATTGGGTTCTCTCCTCATCTTACAGGAGTTCTCTGAAGCAACTTTTTTTTCTGGTCCCTTGAGATTCATTTTAGAGAGTCCATCTGTATATTGGCTTTGTGGAATTCCTTTTGTCTTCCAGGTGACGGATATGATGGTGGCTAATAGCAGCAACTTGATAATCACAGTACGTCCAGCAAACCAAAGCAGTTTACCGCGATCGGCCCACAATCGGGGCTCGTTTTCGCGTGCATCCCAGCTCAGCTCCGGATCGATGGCATCCGCGCAATCAGTGACTCCTTCCGACGAAGATCACTTCGACCAGGACGAAATCCGGGATTTGACTGGAGTGGTGCTTGAAGAATCAACCGGCTTCCACGAGACCGTTAATCCCAGCGAACACGTTGACTAACCCCAGGGGAGGTATTATTTTTAGACCGTGCTGGGTAATTTTCTTCGCACATCCCACCCAAGTTTTTCAATTTTTTTTCTTCTCCACTCTTCCTTCCGGAACTATGCTAGTTCTGGGGAAGTGACGACTGAGTTGACAGCTAACCAACCATTCGACAGAGCATAAGAATTTCTAAAAATCTTATCTGCGTTAAAACGCTTGGCAAAAAAAAACCCTTGAAAATAAGTTATTTCCGAACACCAAAATGTATGTAAGCCCTTGGCGACATGATCAAAACTCGCTTCGGATTGAATGATTTATGAAATAAAATTCAACGCACACCGCATGAGCTGAGATTATTTTTGCAGGTGTTTTTGTCATCTGCAGTCTTTCGAAAGTACTGAACTCCATTATAAACAGGACTTGGTTTAGATTTGCATAATAGTAGGTGGTCTTGTATGAATAATATGTAACCTACCCCTGTCTTATTTTTCTGGAAAAAGAGTGAACAGTATACTTTTTTATACTTACCATTATTGAAAAGCACAAGGGTTTCAAGGAACATTTTCGTTAGACGAAAGATTCATTGCTTCGTTTGACGCGCAATTTTAGCTTGTGAATTCAAATTGTTGAATAATTCTCATGAAAATGAGTTGGATTGAATTTAATTAGCGGATTTTATGTGGCTTTGTAAATTAATTTTGTCGTGCTGAGTTGTTAAACTTGTTCGTTTGTCATTGCGGGAGTTAATTTCGTCGAGAGCAGATTTCCTCGGGAGTGCAGTGCATTATACTTTTTTATAGCGAAAAATGCAAGTACAGTATAGGACAGTGTATAGTACATAGCTTATGTGTTGAGGATCCGGAAAAGCTGTGGTGGGATTTGTGAGAAAAAATACTCGGTACGTCGTCCGCCCACTTGAAAGAAAAGAAAATTTCGTGCTGAATTTTCTTTTTCCCCACTTTGAAGTCGGGTGGTTCCTTCGGTTTTCACATCGTGATACGCTGCCCTCTGCTCTGGTTTTTTCGCGAAAGCTGTTAGTATTGTAATTGCTATTTTTGTATTAATTGCCGCGCGGTAGTTCGCACTGACGCTTTTAGGAATGAATGACGGATTTTCACCCTCCCCCCTTGCGCTCAATTGTCAAATTTTTGCCTTGGGTGCTTTTTTTTTCTTGCAATTTGTGAAGGACAGACAGGAATACTCGCGAAATGTGGAAAAGAGGTGTTTCTTTGGTTGTGGTGAAGGCTGCAAAAAAAGATCGAGGTTCCGAGAGACTCCGTCCAGACTTGAGCTGCTGACGACTGGCGTCAGAGTGAGATTTCTTTCAGACTTTCGGTGCATGTGATCTCAATGTTTGAGAGCCGGCTAATTTATTTAAGCTTGGGAATCCTCTGCGATCAGCATTTTTTTTTTCGAATAAGAATCGCTTCCCGAGTGGCTTTTTTTAATGGGGATTTACGACGGATTAGAATCGCTTCGTTGATTTTTTTTTGTGAGGGGGTCAGAACGTTTTTTGCGGGGACTCGTTCGTGATTCATCGCTTCACGTGAGCAATATTTTTTTACGTGTCGTAAGATGGCGATAAATTCAATTCATCAAACGGAGAGATTTTTTTCAGATGGAAATCATGAGTGAGTGCGATGGGTTACAAACGGGTTCACGCGAACGTTTACCGTCCTGGAAGGGGAAAAAAGCAATCGTAGCTGACTTTCGAGTGATTTTGAGGAGGTTCACAAGCTTGCCTGGTTGTTCTCGTTAATCTTCCACTGTCCTGCGGAGTTTTATGCATTATTCATTCCAGCTTTTTTGGAGATCCATGTTGTTTTTTTTTTTTTGTGTGACATGATGGAAGGAGACAAAATAGTATGATATGTTCTGATCATTTTGTTTTCTTGATTTCGATGCGTAATACATTTTGATTTAGTGAGATTCTCCTGGTTTCCCTGCGACGCGTTTGAAGTCGTCCATGTGCGTTGTGGTGATTGGAGTTCCGAAAAGTACTAGACGATTGATTCGCGTCACTTCTTGTTCTCCCACGTTGTTTTGTACGAAAATGGTGAGACAGTTGACATTTTGGAATTTCACGAACTTGAGTTGGATTGGTTTCCCGGCCACGAGTTCCTCAGGCGTGAAGCTATAAATTCGAAAAATCTCGAATGGAATATTTTAACTGCGCCTGTGGTAAAATGGAATAATTATTTTTTTGCGAAGGATGAACCAGGAAGTGAGAGAGCTTTTTTTTTTAGCCGTGATTTGATTTGATGGGGTGAACTTTCTTTTTTCATTAGTGTGTGATGCACTTCTGTAAGAAATGCGCGACAAGATTCTTGCAGATAATTTTTCAGAGAAAACTGCTTTCGTATTTGGAGAACGAACAACATTTAGGGGGACTTCTTTGTATCTGATTATATTTGAAAAACATGGCGCAAGTTGAATTTGCATGCCAATTTTTTACAGGCGGCCCAAAACTGCATAATTTAAATTATTAAGAACACTGAATCATTGCAATTTATTTTTACCTTGTGATAAGTTTGTACTGTATAAGGAATTGAACAAAGTTGAAATGGACAGTTGCCGTTTGCCAGAAAGAAGCCACCAATAATTTTCTGGGTGGTGCTTTCTTATTGAATAAGGTGCTGTATTATTGCTTGCAAATTCAATTGTATATGAACAAAATTTGACATCTTTTTTCCGTCTACTTTTTGCTTTATATTTGAGGAGATTTTGTCATGCGCAAATTTGAGCAGTTAGCACCTGCATTTTCAGTTATTTTTTGCGGGGAAGTAACTGAATAAGCATAGATTTTTCATTTCTGTGCACAGGAAGTTTTTCTAAATTATGTGTAAAAATTTGGGTAATTTTTAAAATTAGGGATTAGTATTAGCTGGAAATTTTAATGTGCTTTTTGTGTTTTTTTAAATGTTCGAAGACAGTTCACTATACTTGATGTGCCATGTTAGAATTTGTAGATTGAACCTTAGCACCTGATAAAGAAGTCTCTTCGATTTGACCTCTTCAGCGTGTTGGCATATACAAACTTCAGAAGTAAAACCGAAATTGTTTCAAAAATGACAACAAAAAAAGATTGTAGGAAAGATTTTTAACTCACGTGAGTTCTTGTGTTGGGGTCGAACCGAGGGCCGAGTCAAAATCCAGAGGCAAGGCTAAGTTGGTGAACAGCTTAATAACCTTTGGGCCGTTTTCTTCTGGAGCTTGAAGCAAAATTGAATGAAGCTTCACGTGAGTATTGAAGGTGATGTTGAAAATCATCTGCAATATGAGATAAATCCCTGTTTCTTATGAATATGCAATGGAATCTTGTTACAGTTGGACCTTGCGAAGTAAAGCATTCTCAAGTTTAAAATTCTCTTTGTTGAATGTATATTTAGTCTATGTCTAAATTCTGTTGACATGTAAAATAGAACACCTTAACTAAAATACTTTTCTCCCAAGAACCTCTGCATGTCTATAACTCAAATTGTTAAGAGGCCATTGGGATATTATTCTGGGAAAGTGAGAAGAGAAGATGAATAAAAACGCAACTTGATGTACACTAATTGGACAAATTAATCTTAGCCTCCAATAGTTTCCTGTCAACTCATTCATTCATCGCCTTAAATTCCAGAATATTACCAATTTCACCCTCCTCAAATTCTTCATATTTTCCCAGGAAGCTGGTTTCCTTAATAGCTAATTTTTTATTAGAGTCAACATATTTTGTGGGTCCCTCTAAGTTTGAGTTTATGGCAAATGAAGCATTTCGAAGTCCGCTGGAGCGTGAAGTTTTTTGAATCTCAAAATTTTCAGCACAAAACATTTTCATTTTGGACCCGCGGTGCTGATTTTTTCTAAGAAATTGTGTTTGAAAAATCGCTGTGCTGATGTCAGCATTTCTGAGGTTTTTGGGTCTTATTAGTAATGAACTCATGCAAAATTGTATCGTAAATGCTGCTGATTACAAGGGATTTTCCATTGCATTAGCCATGTTGGGAAACCCCATCATACTGAGAAAAAATGAATTCATGTACAGTATAAAGAATACCTTTTTTATACAAAATATCTAAGCCGTTGATACAGTATTACTGTCGAACCTGTTTGAGTCAAACTTCAAAAAATTCGACTTAGAGAGGTTTTTAATGCATTACAGTATTTCTAGGGGAATTAAGGATGGGACTTGAAACACAAATTCGATTGAAGAGGTTTTCTGTATAGGTTCAACTGCACAGTACTTAAAAAAAAAGTACAGTACTGTACTTTTATACTGTACATCTTTGTGTTTGACCAACCTAGATGAAAGTTTATTCGAAAAAATAATAATTTTCTCTACAATTTCATCTACAGGCATTTTAAATTGATTTCAAATTCCTCGCCAATTTGATTTTTTGCTATAAAAAAAAGCCCGTGCCTGTTCGTCGCAGTCAGACTGACAGAAATCCTCGCTGGCCTCCAAAGCATTTATCCACGGGTGTTCGTCGTGGTCATTCAAGCACTCTGATTCGGATTTGCTTATGTAGCTTGTCAAATCCAACTTAAAAAAAAAGAACAATTTAATCAAACCACCTGTTTCGTGATTAGTGCTTCAAATTAATTTCTGTCCTTCCAGCAGTACTTGGCCAGGGACCAGTGACTCGTCTCCAGCTCCTTCATTCTCCGAATAATGCTTCTTTATCATGGACTCCAACGCATTAGGATCTGCTCCTTGTAGAAGGTCAACTTTCGCCTGCCAAAATTCACTGGAACTTGAATTGGAACTTGTGTCTTTTTGCAGCACATCGCAATTCATTTTTTTGAGAAAATTTTCCGGAGTCTACATGAATGAATTTTATTCTAGAGTAAATTTAAATAATTCAACCGCGTTTTTAGATTCCGAAATTAGCGCATTTCCTCAGTGGAAAATTATTCCTATACCGTATAATGCTGTCCAATGGCCTCATCTGGACTGTCTCGCATCACGCCCTACATGCAATTTCGAAGTAACAATTTGACTGAGTCAAAATAAATAAATTTCTGCAGTGTGACTTATTTAAATAATTCGACGGCAGTTTTAGATCCAGAAATGAGCGTATTTGCCTTGTATTTCCGCCGTGGTCAACTTATTCACATTAGTGCTGTTCTATGTCCTCTGGACTCACTCCAAATATACTTTCACACTTCCTGTGGACATGCATTCTTACATCGTCGAAGACATGAAAAATTATATTTTCCCATCACTTGTTCGATGAGCAGTTTCAATGCAAGCAATTTGGCCAGAAAATAAGTTTCCATTGATTCAGCTACCAAAATTCAGTCAATTTCACTAATTTAAAAACTGATCAAATTTCGTTTGGAGTCTGTTCTAATTATACTTAAAAGAGGTTCAAATATAATATCTGAATGCAAATTATTTTCTTACAGCCCTCTGCAAGATAATACGCTTGTTTTTATTCTTCAAGAAGAAGCAGTTTTAATACACGTAATTTGGCCAGAGAGTAATTTCCATTGATTTTACTACCAAAATAAAGTCGAATTCCCTAATTTGAAATATTTTCAAGTAGATTTTTTTCTGAAGTCTCACCGATTTTGACTTACAGAGGTTCAACTGTACCATCTGCTTTGGAACAGATGGATTCAACCGTGAAATTTGATGGCAAAAAAGGTCTTTTGAGTCAGGAAGACTGAGAATATCTATTTAAAAAAAATTTCATAATCCAGTCACACCGATTCTTTGTAGAATATAAACGTCGGCATCTTGGAGACTTTCTCCACCGCAGGCACATCCTGGCACTGATCCACGTCCACCTTCAGAAATACGGCATTCGGGTACTTATCAGCCAAAGACTGAAACACTGGAGCAATCAAGTGACACGGACGGCACCAAGAAGCTCCGAAGTCGGCGATTACTAATTTTTCACCAGCTGACTCCAATTGTCGACGATATTCGTCCAAGTCTTGTATGTCCTTCACATTGAGGGGAGCCATTTTTTGTTCGTTTCTTCAAACGCCTTCGCTTCCAGTATTCGAACAAAAATTTGATTAAGAAATTTTCCAACGACGCAAACACCAAAATTAAATCTTCTAACGATAACCTGTACAGAACAAAGGAGGAAATCAAAAGGAAGATTGACAGCGTGACGTTTTTGTATAATATTTTGCATTGATACGATGTCCACATACAATTGTGCCAGCATTTGACGTCGAATTGCCTATCACAGCCAACGTGTAACGGCAAAAACACGAGAGAAAAAAAAAACCACCTTCAAGTCATGGCACATCCATAAGACTCACAACATAAACGTCCACCGTTCTAGAAATTCTTTCCGGAGCAGGTCATATTATGTGCAAAATAATCCTGGAAAAGCTAGAAGAAAAATGCCTCCAACTAACGCTTTCCTTTTTAGCAACACAGCATATCTGCGTTCAAACCCAACACAGCATGTAAGCTATTTCCTAGACCCCATTGAGTTTATCTTCAACTAGGCATGAATAAACATGGTGTCAAGAATGTCAATGCGCTGTGGGAAATGTTCAATTAACATTTCTTGGCAATATTAACTGTACTGTAATCATTCAAGTGCACTTGGGTGAGCACACCAGAGGGATTTCAGTCAAAAATGTTGATAAAATTGCATACCCAAGTAAGACACACGCCCCATTTTAGCGACCTAAAATGGCATATTTCAACAACATGAGCAACCAACTTTGAATTCAGACATGAATTGAACCAGAGTTCAACGGTTTCCTTTGAAATGTGTTTTTTACTTTTTTTGATTGAATTTTGTCCACTTTTCCCATTAAAATCAAGTATAGTGCACATCTAAACTTCTCAAACTTTTTGAAAAATGTATATCCACCTACAATGCACACTTTCCCTCATGAATTTGAGAAAAAAAAAGTGCATGTGGTGCTCAAGTAAAGAAGTGGTATTTGAGTAAATACAGTTTTTTGCAGTTGGTGCCGGTTTACTTCAGGAGGGCAATAGACAAAATCTACTCAAGGTAATACAATCACAACCTTTACGCTATGGAATTTATAGTTGAACTTCTCTAAGTCAAACTAAAAGGGATACCCACACAAAATTCAACTTGAGTAGTTTTTCAGTTGGGGAAACTACCACTTTTGCTGGAGTGGATGAAGAATTACATAAATTTATAATTGATGATCTGGACCTTAAACCGCTGGGCAAATAAGTTTATGGGATGCTGAACTTGGAGGCAAGGGTAAAATTGCTCAATTAGTCACGCACTTCCTTCTGAAAATCATTAAATTGCATTTACATTGCTTTTTTCTTTCCTGGGTCCCCAGAATAACAGCCCAAAGGACTCCCAAAATTTGAGTTGGGAGGTCTATCATACATTGTCCATATTGGAATTCAGACAGGGACCACAGAAAAATTTGACCCAGCAAGTTTCAAGTTAATGAGGTCCAACTTCATACCTTTTAAAAATAACCTAACCAGAATTTGCCGAGACGACAGAACGTACACACACAAAAAAAATCTTTGATTTTCAACATTTTTGCATATACAGCATGACATTTATCACAGTACAGCAACACTTCGGACACCACTTTAAAGTTCGACATTTTAAATTTATATCCATGAGCGATTCTTCCAACTCCGGGTGAAATCGTGACTTTAGAGTGAAGCATAGACACATTTTGAAGGCATACATTTTTAAATTAGTGCGAAGTTCACAGATATTCTGAAGGAACAACTCCAGATCGAGTCCACGTTGGATTTCAGCATTTCACACAAGGGAAAACACCTCTCCGCCCCTTTTGTACATCGTAACGTATACGGGGATTTGTCAGAGAGATCCTTGTGCAATTTGATCACAAGAAAAGAATAGATTGAAAAAGAAAAAAAGACGGACCAACATAAGGAAAGCCACGCAGACGAAAATGCCTGTGTCTGCTCAATAAAAAAAAAACTCAAGCGCGATCAGTACTTTCATAAAGGAATACCAGGCGTGAAGCTTGAATTAAAACACAAAAAATAAAAATAAACGTGCTCCCCCCTCAAGGGCCTCAACTGTCTCCGGAATTGGTTCGACTTCGTTCCCTCGCTGTGTCTTCCGTCATTTCGTGGCTGAAACCACCGGCCTGAGAGGTCAGCCACTGACCGGTGATTTTCATTGAACTGAGAAACGCGTCCCGGGTCATTTCGAGGCGAAGAATCAGCTCTCGACGAACAGGGGCAGTGAAGTGGTTGATGAGGCAAACGATCGTCGCCGTTGCAAAGAACACATTGTAGCAGAGGATGACTTTGAAATTCCCAAGCCACTCCATTTTCCCGAAATTGCCCAGCAGATCAAAATCGGTGATACCTAAATACGAAAAAATTTTCAACATGCAAGTTCGGTTCTTCCCGTAGATTTAAACTTAAACTTAAAAAAAAAGTCCAGCTTCAATTTTCTACGCAGTGGCGCTTTCCCATTATCGAAAATTTCTAGGACACGAAGTTTTAAAGCTCAACAATCTTTTAGAAACATCCAATATCATTCATAATCTATAGAATAACTTCAAGCACGAGCATTTCACAAAGCATCGCAAAAGAGCAGCATTCAAAAACAAGAGGAAAGAATCCAATTTTTAAACTACCATATTTACTCAAGTACCAAGTTCACCTCAAAATTGAGAGGGAAAAAACATTGCACGTCAATGGTGGATCTAAATCTTTTAAAAAATCTTAGAAGTTTAGGCATGAATTATGCTCGATTCTGATGAGAAATTGTTGACCAATTTTCATCAGAAAAACTTAATTTTATTTTATACTTAAGACCATATATTTTTTATATATGAAAAAATAGTTGAATTCAGGTTCAAATCACGCCTAAATTGAAATTTGGGAGTTGGAAAAAGCTGGAATTTCTTTCAGTGTTGATATTTTCAAATATTCGTGCTGATTTTACAAATGCAGTATTGTGGAAGCGTAAGACGCGGATTTATGATAACTAACATCAAATTAATTCCAGACTAAGGCGTTTCCTTACCCACAGTTCGGGCCAGTAGAGGAATCGCGGAACTCAATACCACCACGACGGCACAATTTGAGATGATGTGTGTCATCGGCGTCATGCCCTTACGGGGTCTTAGATTCTCAAGAACCGGAAGCGTGTACAGGCCAATGATTGAAGTGACGATGAGATACAAAATCACCACAACTTCCAAGCCCGCCCCCAGGGGCCCCAATGCCGACAACGACGTTATTCCTAACGTCAGCTGCTCAGAACCCTGCGGCAGCGCTTTCATGCCAATCAACAACATCAACGTGTTGTTGATCACCATCAATGCCGTGATTCCCGTCAAGAAGAGTAAAAGCAGCATCGCAAGTGGGTAGCCCACGTTCCTTTGCCAACGAGATGCTCTTCTTTTTCGATCTGTCAAACATAGAACATAATTTTGAGTACGAAATCCTCGCAGTGCATATTTTTGAAGAAATTGGGTCTAATCGGGAGTGTACATCAGAAAGTCTCTGGCATTAAAAATTGCAGATCACGTTCAGTCTTTGTTTAGAAGCTGGGCGCTACATTCGACAGCATATCAATTTTTTTTATAACGACTTGGAATTCGATTGAATTTAGTTTTAAAATTCGTTCCCTCAAAATATGGGCAAGAATCATTGAGTCCATAACAAAGTTCGAAGTGAATTCGACCTCATGTGCCGATGACGTCTTTGACATTGATATTCATTTTATAAGGGGCTACGCAATCTATGAAGGGTTCTGCGAATAAAAAGGCTCGAAAACAAAAAAATTAGTTCATACCGTAATTTTTCTTCTTTTTTCATTATTTCGTGCTGAGTGGCGTTTTAGATCTTTCATAGGGATTGGCACAAGCAAACAAATTTTTCTTAAAATGCAGAATAATCCAGAAGCCACTCGTCTCATTCCCACGCGTTTCAGTTTACCAAGGACGATCAACGTTTCATTTACTACATTCCGGGCTTTTCATAAAACTTTCCTTCTCTCTTGAAAAGAGATAAGGAATATCTTGCTCTCACGATACCCCAACCTTTCGTATTTGCTTTACGATTTTTTTGCTTCCACGATACGCAGGGAGATTAAATTCCGGTCAGCTTTTTATCGAAGGGCGGACGCTACACTTAATTGATTTTTTCTATTCATTTAAACAATTAATTTTTTAGATGTTACACACGGCAAAAAAATTCGATTTCCACCAAAAAATGTACTGCAGTTGCTTTGAGAATTGCGGCTTTCAGTCTTATTTCGTAACGGCTTTAAAAGCTTCTTGATCATGTCGAGCGTAGTTCCCTTGTTTTTGAGTATTTTCTCTGCTAATTTTCGATGTTATATTCTACACATGCATTTCTTCAGTTTATTTATCTTAAGAATTGCTGTAAGAACTTCCCGAGGAACCAGAAACGGGTAGGCCAACGAAAAAAAAAAATATCTCGACGATCTCGACGAAAAAGATAAATAAGAGATAAACGAAATTCTCAAGAGCTAAGGAAAACCTGACATTCTGGAAACAAGTTCCCGTTCCCTCACCCAAGTCATCGGCAAGTTTCGCGGCCTCTTTGATCCGCAATTCAAACTCAGAATTCCCAGGGATCGTGGAATCAGGGCAGCCAGAAAACTGCGTTCCTCTCCTCATTCTCACATCAGAACCCGAGATTCCGAACCCGAATCCCTGGCGAGATTTCTCGACCCTCAGCTTCCTCTCCAAAGCGTCACGCTCAAAGCTGGCAGCAAAGAACTCCTCCTCAGCGTTTCCCAGAAACTGCGGCCGCACGAGAACTGTGCCGACAACGCTGAACAGTCTTGTGATGCCGAGTGGTGTGCACACTGAAAATCCCAGAATTTTATAAATCCTTAGTAAATATTTCCACTTTTAAATTTTTTTGAAAAAAAAAATTCTTACCCATTAGACACACAACGCCAAAGAATGAGACGCACGAGTAGAGGAATGGCAAGTAAAACGACCACACATCTAGTAAAAGAATAAACGACGAATAGATAAAATAACCTCACTGATCAAAAAGCTCCGCGAACGGCGCTAAAATGTTCACGACATTCTGCTCAGAAAATTAGTAGTTTTTTTCCCTCAAATTATGATCTACATTAGAATTTCGTTACAACGAATTAGTTTTTTAGGTCCCTGACCAATAGCCATAATGTTATTTGAGTTTTTTCATCACGAATTTTTCGTTAAAACGAATATATTGTGTTAGTTCCAATGACTTCAATGAAAGGAAATTTTTTTATTATAAAAAACAGGCTTAACAAAAATTTTATTTAACCCTAGCAATATAAGCAAAACTCAAGATAATCACGATTAATTTTACATGGTACTTCGATGAAGAACAGTTCTTTAAATCCGACGATTTCAAAGAAAAAAAAACTCTATACTGCACTTCACAGTAATCTTCAATTCATTCAAATACTGAATATGCGAATTACTTTTGTCAGTTTTGCACAAAAGGCCCCTCTGAAATTACTGGTGAAGTTTCAAAATCTTTCAATGTTTATTGAAACTGAATTTTTGTTCGAATATAGTATCAGTTGAAATTCGCAGTTCTGAAGAGAATTTTCTGGTCAGTCATGAAGATAATGGTACTGTATTACCGTAATTTACGATTTGGAAAAACATACAAGTTTCATCAAAATGTGTTGCGATATGAGACAATACTGTAAAACATACCCCCAAAAATACGCATTGGTGCTTTAAATAAAAATCCAACCAGACACGTACAATCATAAATACAGCGCTAGTAGTCTTCCAAGACGAAAAAACACGCAAACTCTATCGGATACAGTTAGCGGAACCCGCGGCCAATTAGTGACGGTGTTCTTCAAGTCTCACAACATTATTGGAAAAAGTCTATCAAGGAAAATTCCTGCACGACGTACTGAAAAGTTTCCGCCAAGAGCCTTCGTCTCTGTCCAAGAGTAACGAGATGAGAAACGTCATGCCGAACACTAGGATCGCCATCAAAAACAAGACCACAAGCGTTTCGTAAGCCTTGGCCCACAATCCTCTCTAAAAAAAAATAATAAAAAAAATGTGAAACATGATCCACACAATCGCAACGGCGGTTTTTCATCCTTACTTTCTTCCAGCCATAAAAACCTTCCGCCTCTGTGAACAAGTAGGCAAACGGGAGAAACACAAACAAGCACGCGTTGGACATCAAAAAGACGATGTTCCACAGACCTGAAAGAATAAACAAATGGAGCTTCAAGAATGTAGGGAATGCATTCTGGAAATCCCGTCGCACATACCGTGGATGAGATCGCTGTTGAGCCATTTCACATAATAGTTCTGCGGGTAAAGGAAAAGTATCTCGTTGCTCACAATGGACAACGGGAGAAGGAATGCGGCCGTGAGCGACGTCGCCAAGCTGAATGTGCACAGCCAAATTCTGCTCCGAATATTGGAAAAGGTCATTTGCTTATTACCAGAACCAACAAGAAAAAATCTAAACTCACGCCGTGCGATACACTGTTTCATCTTCAGAGTCCCCGGACAAATACTCGTCCCGGTCTCTTCGTTTAAATCTGCACACGATTGCATAGCTGCCGGCGTACAGGCAAATGAAGAGTAAAAAGAAAATCTGAAAGAGAGAAGGAAGTTTTTAGTATTTCAGCGATTTTTAAAAATCAGACATTTACACTTCCGACGAAATTTCGCAAAATACTTTTCAATTAATGAAGTAAAGATGTATGACCAACATTTGATGGTTCAAATTATAAAAACTTTATGTTTTCAATTTTTTGTTCTATCTTTTGATCAAAAATAAACATTCAGAGGCCAAGAAGAAACGAGACCATTCTCGAGGGAAAATAAATGTACCCGTAGCCAATTGTGTCGCTGGAAGAAATTCCAAAAATTTAGGAATTTTCTGTTCATTTTTTTCATTTTTATCTAAACGAAAACCACCTTGTAGCGTTTGTTTTACCTTAACCCATGCTTCATAAAATCAGATCATACCAAGAAACGTAGTCAGCAAATTTTCCAATCAATTGGAAAGTTCAAAATTTACCAAATTCAAGTTTCATAATAAAATCTTCGATCTCACATTTTTAAACTCAAGCAAAATAACAATTACTGTAAAAGAATCTTATTGAGTCTGCAGCGGCACATACGAAAATAAATTTACGATGAAAAAATAGATGCCTCTAAAAATAAACAGAATATTTTTTATTTTCAAATTTGTACATATTTTAAAATACCTAGGAATTTCATACAAAGCCAAGAACGTGGAATTGTTCGTGAAAATCCTCAAGGACCTTGTCAAATTTGAAATGATTCAAAGAATTTTGAGTCGTTCAAACTTCAGATTTCATTTCATTCCAGTTTTGGTCAGAAATCAATTTCTGCCATCAAAACGTTCCTAAACTCATGCAAGTTTTATTTTCATAAATGATCCACACATTTGCTCGTGAATAAAAGGAAAACCGCCGAAATTTCCATCGCAACATTCATTACATATTAACTTCTACCCAGAGTGATGTTCAATAAAAGTTGGTGAAAAAGGAGGATGGAAAAATAACTCACAATGTGGTCTCTGACCCGATCATGAAATATCTGTTCCCGGAGATCGGGGTCATCTTCCACTTCGTCACTGGCATTCCATCCAAAGAACATTTCACATACAGCCCGAGCAGAAATGAGATTCAAGTGCTGGAAGTTTTCACACGATTCCGTCTTATCTGACAGTCAATCCGGCAACATTTCTGGTATTTCCTACTACTATTCACGATCTGAAAACACGATTCGAAGGGGAAAAACGTTACCAAAAGTCACTCAACGACAAAGTAGCGCAACGCATCAAAAATACCGACACGCAATCATTTAATCCT
The DNA here is from genome assembly GCA_905338405.1 of Notodromas monacha. Lineage (NCBI taxonomy): Eukaryota > Metazoa > Arthropoda > Ostracoda > Podocopida > Cyprididae > Notodromas > Notodromas monacha. The sequence continues at coordinate 105,008 of CAJPEX010000161.1, read as the reverse complement.
TTTTACACAAATATTTTGAACGAATTCCAGCACTATAAAAACAAGCAGCAGATGCGACAGCAAAAGGCATTCTGTGAACCGAAGACTAGACCTGCACACAAATTCAAGATCTGCACCGAAGTACTGAAGCATTCCACCAACGCTTTGAAAAAAGATAACGGGAAGAAAATAAGCTGGCCAACAACAAGAATCGCTCAACGAAGATCACCAAAATGAGCTTCGGCTCGCATTCGGAATGAGTGAACACTGTGTTTCATTCCGAAAATTACTTAGCTCTCCTTTTCCTTCCACCCTGATTATGTACCCTGATCATGTGACTTATCAGCTTCTTCTTGTGATACACCGCGAAGTCGCATTTGTCACACTGGTGTCTTTCGGTATCCGTGTGAGACGCAAGGTGAAGTCTGTACTGAGTCGTTCTGTAGTAAGCTTTGTCACAATACGGACACTGCATAACTTTCAACTCTTCGTCTCGAATCTTGTGTTTCTTCCACAAGTGGGCGAAGTAAAGCGACTTGGTCACGTAAGATCGGTTGCAATGTTCGCAAACACGGGGTCGAACCGGTGCCTTGGCCCTGACCTCGCCCTTGTTGTGCACTGACGCATTGTGGTTGTGGAACGCCAACCAGTCCCGATACACAGTTCCCGGACACTCTTCACACGTATACACCTTTTTCACGTTCTTGTGCACTCTGTTCACATGATTGTATATCTTGTCACCCAGAAACTTTTCCCCGCAAAATTGGCAAATCACTTCCCGCAGGGTCCCGTTCACTCGATCCAAGTGCTTCTTCAAGGTTATTTTCGTGTAGAAGCCCTTTTCGCAATGATGACACTGGTATGGATATGCCTTCAAGTGCACTTTGTACTTGTGCACAGTGCGGGTCAGTGCAGAAATGAAAGTGGCATCGCACGTGTCACACTTGAAGGGCCTTTTTCCTTCGTGGCGAACTAAAATGTGCGCATTTATGCGGTTTGGACGTTCGGCCGTGAAATCGCATTGCGGACATTTTAGTTTCGCCGGGGCCTTCGGTTTTTCTTTGGGCTCCTCCTCTTTTCCTTTCGTCGCTACATAATCCTCGAAAGTCAGATTCTCCTCAGCTAAATGCTTCATGAAATTCTTCTTCGTGTAGAATCCCTTGTCGCAATGGTGACAATCGAACTGGAACTTCTTCAAATGGTCTCTGAACTTGTGGATTATTCGAGACTCTCGGTTTCCAAACTCCAGCTCACACATATCGCACGGGAATGGCTTCTGACCTTCATGACGTAACATAATATGGCTTCGTAAGCGATTCGGTCTCCAACACCGAAAGTCACAATGGGGACAACAGAATTTCTTCCCAGGGTATTCTCCATCTTCGTCCGCCGCAGCTTGCAATCTCGTTGAACTTCTAGTTGAAATGGTGCACGAGGATGTAAGATTTTTCACATCTTCAACTTTCAGAGGCTTGACCAAAACCAGAGGTAACTGCGATTTAACACTAACGGTTTCCTTCGCGAACTCTTCCGGCAGTTTTTCTTCCTTCACCTCAACGGGAAAAGATTCTTCAGTCAACTCCGTTTCTTCCTCAACAAGGGACACGGGATCATCATCAAAATCTACGGTTTCTTCGATTAATTTTTCTATCGCAAACGTGGTTTTACGAATGCGAAGGTCGTTCAGCTGTTCCTGCAACTCGACAACAATACGCTCGCATTTTACGACGATAAAGGAGCATTCTTGACACAAAAATGCCGGACTCGTCTTAAGTAAATTACTCCGTTCGAGGATTTCAATGGTTGATGGCTTCAGCAGGAACTGAGAACAGATGTCTTTCTTACAGCAAAGGTCACAGTTCGAACGATGATCTAAGACTTGGCAACCATCTTCATCAAAAAACCTGCACAATAAAATGATCAACATATACAATTTTTGTTTTACGCGAGAAGGAAGCAGATCTTCATCTTTCTAACCTGACTGCGTCGGACACTTCAGATCTTGAATCGTCAGCCATCTTCGCAAATCTTCGAGTAACCGAGATACGGAAAAATCTTCGTCATTCAGAACACTTCATGCTCTAAACTTCTAAAGAAATAAGCCACATGAAACGATGCAGAGAATGAAATATTCTGCGCATTTGTGGACAGTAAAAATGCAATTTTTTTTTCTCGGAAAGCGGCCTCCTTAGACTTATTTTTTTTCTTTCTGGATCAGTGAAGCACGAGCACGTTAATGAGCCATTCGCTTGAAAGCTGCGAGCATTACCCCAAAAGATAATCGCATACTGAACAGTACTGTATTACTAAATGGGTAACAGATAGGCACATAAGTGAACTTTGAATTGGAAAAATTCTAATGCATTACGAAAGCTTTTTCGAGCACTTGAAGAAAATGTAGCAAACCGAGCAGCAAAAATAAATTGAAAATGGAAATGCGTAATTAAATTGTGAAACGTGGGAAAAATTATTTTCCGAGCGGAAAAAGCACGTATTTTCTGAGTGAAATGAAGACGGAGCTCAATTCAGTCTAATTTAGGCTCGTTCAAATCATTATACTGTAAAAGCGAAAAGAAAAAGGTTTGAGAAGTCAGAAAAAAAACTGCCATGATCGCGATGGACCACGGAAAGAAGAATAATTTTCTTGAGTACTGATATAACAACTCCCGAACGATTGGACAAATGGCCATAAAAGTTTTTCATTCCACAATTTTAGTTAAATGACTTCAGCTGCGTGGGTCTTGGACATTTCATAAAACTTCGATAAGTTCACCGTTTTTACTTTGCTGTTTGATTCTCTGTCCGTCTTTTCGATTTTGGTAGTCCTGCTTAAAACAAGAAAGTTGGTACCAAAAAAATTTTGAGCCCATTCGTCCACAAAAAAAGCCTAAACCGTTGTTGAAAGGTGAAGGGACTCTGTTGAACTCAGCAGAAAAAAATTCGAACAAGAGACGGCCTACACAACATTTTTCCTTTCTTTCACATTTCTAATGGTGGATCCATAAAATATTATACAGTACTTGGAAATTACTGTAAATGAAATTCCTTATCATCCGAATTTCTGACAAGGTGGAATGAACTGTTCCGGACTGTTCAACGTTCACTTTTCAAGGTCTATCTTATACAAACTAGCTCATATGAATCGAATTGAATTGCACTAACCAACGGAGACTAAATTAAACAAAAATTTCACTACGCCACTTTGACATTCATGACTCAATTGAGGAGGCCGCGTTCCGAAAAACGAGGAAAATGCCTTTCCATTTGAAGTCGATGACAATTTTTAGTTCTGTTAATACAACCACATTCAATGCAACGATCGCACATCAGATATTACTTGAACACATGCAAAGGTTAACTTTTCGCGATATTGACTTCTCCCGTTGTATCTTCTCCGGCTGAGCCCCATCATTCCACATTGCATCCAAGTACCCGGAATCCTCGATGAACTTGTTTCGTTCTCAAACCTACATAAAGCTCACAAATTCGCCACGACGTTCGAACATTAACTGACACCACGCGATCCAGCTTTCCTTGAAACACGTTGGCACAAAAGCTTCTTTGAACGTTTCAATTCAAACTTATTTTATGCGCCAAAAACAGTAGGTTTCCAAAAAACAAAAGCAGACCTGATTCCTCAACAGTTTCACTGAACGGGCCCCTTCCTAAATGGTCCTTCAACTCCGCAAATACGCCGAAGGAATACAGGAGCGTCACGAATACAGGAATACTGCAACTCAATCTGCAGGAAGTGCTTCAAGGAAGCTCCGAATAACGTCGATTTGATCAAAATACATGGCACTGACAAGAATTCAAATACGCAGTAAACTTCACGAAGACGGAGTATGAAGATTAATCTTGGTAAATTCGACTGGAATATTCGCCTCCAACAAATCACAGACTTATAAGTTCGTTCCGCTTTTCATCTAAGCGATGCGCAATCTTGCTGTTGTTATTCGTTTCCGATTCGAAATTTGGTGGAAAAATGGGGCTCTGCATAAGGCTACATTTGAAAAATTCATGCATCTGACCAAAAGGAAGTCGCAAATGCATGGGAAGAACCTTCCCGGGTCCATCTCGAGACAATGTTCGTAGCGATAGTTTGGAAAACAACGTGCGACCGGATACTTGAGAAGAATTCGCGGAATTAATTTTGGACTCTTGGGCAACTGGAAGAGCAACTGATCCATTCGGGTGAGCATGAAAGAATCCAGGTGGTACCCCCATCGAGTCTCTGGATCGTTCGCCGCCTGGAATCGGTCAGCGTTATCAACGACGGAGGTCAGAAAACGTGAAGAAAGATACTCACCTTCCAGCTCATCCACTTGCCTCTGAAGCTCTGTCACCATCATTTTCATGTAGTCGTACGACGCACACGACAGAGCTTTCATCCAATCTTCCATTGAGCGCTGAGATTCAGCACAAAGGTAGTATGTTCTTGTACCTGGCCCATGGAAAGCAACTTCAAAGCTGTACGGATCTCCATCCGAACATTCTGAAAAAGACAACGTTTTCCACCCCAACTCAACCTCACGCAAAAGTTCTTCCTCTTACCGATTGTGCATCCCTCCAGAATTACGACGCCAATCGGTTCACGCTCATTTGGTTTTTCAAAATAGAACAGAAGATTCCCCTTCAAGGAAAACCAACGCCTCTGGTATGCTCGATTTGTTTCACCACGCTTGAAAAGCCACCCTTGTTTATCAGCAGGTGTCGACGGCGCAGCTCCGAATGCAGCCAGGTTCCTCTCATTCAAAATTTTCATTCTATCCACGACAGCACACAATGAGACACTACAATAAAATAACGGAACGTCTGGATGAATGCAAAATTTCACGATCCAACACATGCAGCCCTCCACATGCAAACCAAGACTGACAAACGCATTCGGACAAGTTTCGACATCCCCATGTGCTGTTAGCCAGCTCGGTTACATCACTACCATACCCTGAAGTACCGAGTTTTGCACTTCGCCATAGGCCAGAAACGGACTTTGGTTAATTTCCGGAATTCAAGCGTATTTTGAATGACATTCAGCACAAAACTTATTTCACCACTTATATCGATTGAATGAAACTAGGAAACTGCATTCAATGCGAAAAAGACCAATGTCATTCAACGGAATAATCCTCCACATTACCAAAGTACGTCAACAAACAAACAAACCCGAAACGCTTTTACTGTACTGTACAGTACTGTATTCGTTTTTGAGATCCCGTTAAAATTCTGCATGGGGCTATCCCGCGCGAGGTTTGTGCAACGGGAGAAGTCTGTTTCGCGAATTTCTGAAAGCAAGCGTAACGAGACTGAAGTTGAGGAAGAGAAACTGGAGCTTAGGGTAGTGAGGTTTCATGTGGGATGCGTCAAGTCCCTAACCACCAGGAAGCTCCCGTAGTTATTCTATATACATAAAAAGTGGATTGTATATAGTGTTACTGTTTAGTATGGGATAAAGTAGATGTAATGATGTACGCATAAAAATTGCATTTTTGCTTCCACAAAGATAGCGCAAATATATCGGGAAACGCCAGTTTAGTGAATAACGATTACATTGCGCATAAAGAAAACATGTTTTTTTTTATTATTTTGCTATGCATTCAATTTTTTGAAGCGTTCAAGAATCCTTAGCTTTTTCAGTTCAAATAAGGTTTTCCAGATTTTTCTTTGAAACTTCTAAGAGCACGTGAAACTGAATTCAACTAAAAGCCGCTTCCGTTCCATTTTAGCTTGCGATAACACGTGGAACCGTTGTTTTCAGGAATCGGAATAGTCTTAAATTTCAATATTTTTCAGCGGCGAAAACCGTAGTTAAAATGGGAAAGGTCTTTCAGCGGTACCAGAACGCCTGAAATCAATAAGATTTTCTAAGTCGAATTTTTCGATCGTTCTCAAGATTTACCCTTGATTGTACAACAGAAGCAACCGTCTCGTTTATGGTTCTGCTGTCGTTACATCAAAGAGAAACACAGCCAGCTGAAATTAAATCCACGCAGACTGAATCTGATTATCTATAAATTATTTAAAGGCACTAGGAATTAATGCTTTAGGTATTGTGTTGTGAAGTGCCCTTAAAATCGGGCCGTGCGTGTTCGTGAGCATGGCAGATTCGTCGAGGGAAGATATTGATTACGACACTAGATCGGAGGCATCCTCCAGCTCGTTGAGATCTCGAAGTATTTCTTCACCCTCTGGTAGGTTTGCTGCAACATCCCAAAGGTTTCTTGAGCAGCAATTGGCATGTTCTTTTTCAGAAATCCATGAGCAATCGGCTCATGATCACGTCAACGGTGAACAGGGTATCTGCCGTGACAGGCACTCGCCTGTTGTGAGGAGTAATCAGCCTCAAGCTCGACAGACACATATAAGGAAGCGAGAACATTCACCAGTTAAATTTGTCGTGAATGATGGCTCTCTGAGGACGACAGGGGTACTGTCCGTGAAGAAACTCAAGCATCCAGAGTGCTATAATTACATCACAAAATTGAAATATCTGTTTCGTGATGCAAGATTTTTTGTGATGAAAAGCAACAATGAGGAAAATATCGCGTTGAGTAAATCAAAAGCCGTTTGGTCAACTCCACCTCAGAATGAGGCCAAATTAAATCGTGCTTTCACGGAGTGCAGAAATGTATTGCTATTATTTTCTGTTAAAGAAAGCGGAAAATTTGCAGGTTAGTTTTGGAAAAAAAATTTTGTTGTACTCCGTTGTCTGTACTGTTACTGTGCTTCCATGATCTAGGATTTGCTCGACTTGGAAGTCACAGCAGGAGAGATGTATCTCCCGTGAATTGGATTTTGCCGCCAGGAATTTCCGCACGAGCCTTGGGTGGTATTTTCCAGATTGATTGGATCACGAAGTGAGTCGGAATGCATTTCTCTTAAATACAGTACCATGCCTACAGTCTCGTGAATGGGGCGGAAATGTTTAGGAATGATGAAATTCAACTTCTTTTCAGGAAAGAGCTGCCTTTCTCGAAAGTGTCTCATTTGTATAATCCCTGGAATGACGGGAAACCAGTTAAAATCGGCAGAGATGGACAGGTGGGAATTTCACAAGAGCAATTTTTGTTTTCGAGCTTGTGCTTGATACCATCGCATTTTTGTTCAGGAGATTGAACCAAAAGTTGCTGGAGAGCTTTGTCGCATTTTTCCTGAAGATGAGAGCACAGAATTAACGCCGATTCTGTATAAAAGTAAAAGGGCATCCAAGAGAGTCTCAAGGGATCCTCAGATGCGTACACCAGCTGGCACCTCATCATCTCCTGGTACAAATTCGCGCCAAAATGATGGTTCTGTTGGACTTGGAGAATTACCCGCAAGGTGAGATTGATGTCAGTTATGTCTTTAGTTGGTTGTGAAGAAAATCAATTTTCTACTGGCAGAAGGAGTATTTACGAACGCTGCTCTCCGTATAGAGATCTGCCTGGTCATAACCTGAACGTCGATGAATGTGAGTATAGTTCCGCAATTGGGTGTACAGTATATCTAGGTATAGTTGTACCATGTTCAAGTATTCATTTGAACGTTGATTCATAAATCCTGTTCGAGATTTAGAAAGAAAAAAATGTTTGTCCTACGATCGAATTTTGTTTTATATTGCCTTTAAAAATGCTGTACTGCCAACATTTTTAAAGATTTTGGTTCTCGCGTTTAGCTGTGCGATAATTTTACCCGAATGTTTGGAATACGATGCGGTTTTGCTTTGTGTGAGAACCGGGAAAGGTATTCTTTTCGCTAGATTATTTGTGTTCATTCGCGTACTTCGCAGATTATCTGTCGCGCCGAAGAAGGTCGCCCAAAATTATCGGTCACTTGTCCGGTGGGAGAAGTTACCGCTTCGTAAGTTAACCCCTGAAATTGTTCTGAAAATCTTTAAAATCGTCATATTTCAGGCAAATTATGGGGATTTCCATCGCCATCCAGTCCAGTTTCCGCATGAGGTGGTTATTTACTTGTCGTACCCGCGTGACTGAGGCGTGTATGAACCTGATCGTTTTATTTCAGGTAGCACATGGGGATTCTATGAGTCATTCAGTTTACGATTCGTCTTCAAGACTTGATTTTCGTCAGCGTCAGGATCGAGAAATCCTGAAATTAATTGTATGTATGCAGATTAACAAATTATTGTTGGCCTTGCTCTCCAGTTTTTAAAATTTCAGCGGTACGAGGATCGTTACAGACATCGTGACGTCATCCCAGGATCACTTGGAAGAAGTGGTAGATTTCAATAAGGAAGAATCAATCATCGTGGGCTGTGTTGAAATTTGTTTTGAATATTGTTACGGTTTTGTTACGACTTTGAAAAGAACTCTTGTACGGATCTAGTGTTGTAGATGGATTGTTGTTTTTTTATTCATCATTCCTCTCAGTATCATCATTGTCTGTGATTGATCTAAATGAGTTTATTGGATAGTGGCGTACTTTCTTCCATAGTTATTGCAACTATGATTCTATCTGAATAATGTCGAACTGCTCTCCTGTACAAGAATTTATCAATATTCTCATGCTTCTCGAAAATTTTACACAGTTATTATAGATACCAACCCTAGAACAGATTGGAAACACGTATTGCATAAAATTAATGCTAAGAAGAGGGCTCCTTTAGTCCTGTCGAAGTGTCTAATTTTTTAATACGAGGAAATGATAACTTTAATTCAAATACAAGAGGGATTGGGGCCATCAACTGCCCGAATTTCGGTACGAAATGACGAAAGTTTTTCGCGTGAATCGGCTTCTGGCCTTCATTGCTCATCAAGCATAGGAATTTTTGAAAATTTTCCATCCTACTCATTTTTTTTTACATCTAAACCCTGAATATAAGCCCAATACTCTTAGTCTTTTGAAAAAGTAACAAAATGTTTCTAGGATTTGGAAGAGCACTTCCATGGATGATCTGCTTCTGTGGAACACTGGTTTTATTTTGTTTCCCCTTGTCGTTGGGAACTGGAACTGCGTCGTGCGCACCACGGATTAATTGAATTAAATTTCATCAAGGCATTTTTTTCTGCTGTACAGTTACCTTCACAACACTGGATTTTACAGGAATATGATCCAACTTTAATTTGTGGAAGATGTTTCCAAATTTTAAAATGCCTAAGATTGTTGTACTGTATTCCAAAATTGTGAATTATGTCTGAATCATGAATTCAGGAAAATGAAATCTTCTCGAAGATAACAAGATTTTATCTTCTATTGAAGACATCAGAACTCCTGTACTACAATCAATACTACAATCATTATTTGGTAACGAGTGAAGTGTAAGAATGCCAGTGGGTCAAGAACTGGGGTCACGGTTAAAGCAATTCCCAGTTGATCAAGACTGGATTGCTTAAGGTTCTAATGTGCCTAATTTTGATGAATGTTCTTACAATTTGATTAAAAATGACATGGATGCACCAGCAAAAAAAAACGTCATGCCTGCTGGGAATTCAATGAAAAAATATTCCGTCCTCTGTTAAAAATGCTCTCAAGCTTTCATTCTTCGTTAAAAATTAATTATTTCATAATACTGTAGATGTTACTAGATAAACGCATATAATAGATTCATTATTTGAGTGAACAAGTGCTGCTATAGTTGAACGTATCGCCTGCTGAAAAAAAAAATGTCTAGCATATTGTCGCAAAAATTAAAAGAAAAAAAAGGTACGATAACTATATACAGGAGTAAGAGGACGAAGGAAGAGCGATGAACACCGAAAGAATGAACCGCACATCCAGATAAAGGTAGACAAATGGTTCATTTTCCCCAGCTCAGCAGAACATTTACAAACAAAACCGCGTAGTTCCGAGAAAAAATATTGGAATAAAAGGCAAGGTTCATCGAAAGGTCTTTGTCGTCGGAGTGTGGAACTCTCAATTCTAAAACATTAAAGAAAATGATGCATCCGGTGGCATATTAGTCAATAAAGTAGGAAGTAAAATCTCAGCTTGCTGAACTTGTGGTAGTATCCACAAGAAAAACATTCCCTTATCACTAATGTAATAGAAGAGCGCCCCAGTAAGGAAACTGAACACCTGATTCAACTTTTATTTCTTCAAGAATGCATTCCGGTATGAAAGAATTCCGTTCTCAACAGTTATTCCAAGAAAAAAAATTGCTGAGCGAATAATTTTCCATTCGCAAATTTTTTTTATCTAGTGCGCGAACGCATAACGTCAGGGCTTTTACAAAGCGTCATCCATCTCTATCTTTTCTTTCGAACTTTTGGATCCCCCCCTGATGTAATTTATTTTATGTTGACTCATTATAGCCGGAGTGGCCCTGTACATCACATGATTGAGACACTTGGAGTCTTATAAACTTTATATATAAAGGACCCTTCCCACATGATCGCCCAACCAACATGCGGGGGCGCCTCATGCAACCGCCTTCATATGTACTCGGCGCCACATAATCGGGACGGCGGTGGCATCTCGTTTCGTTCCTGTCTCTCCTTTTTCTCCTTCATTGCTGACGCATGAATGTCCCGCTTTAACGCACGTTGCGTTTGGCAACCCTGGAGCAAGCATGCATCATCATGGGCTGCGGAACTTGAGAAGTTGGTGCAAACTCAACCATTAAAAATTAATACTTCACTGGTTTTAAGTGCTCAATGTATTTATAACATACTGAATAAACAGCCTTGTGGGGCATATCAATGCTGCCAAGGGCTACATTAATACATTTTTCCAAACATGGGGCACTTGCAGAGATGGGGATTGAGTCGTTGCTGGCCACAATAGACAGTTTTTTAGGTTAAAATTTTCTTTTCCTAATAGAAAAGTTTCAAATCTAATTAAATATCATGAATTGAATCACAAACATAGCCTTAAAACACTCTTGAAGGGTGGGGAAATTTTTTAAATTGATCCTTCAATAAATAATTTGAATAGTGGCAGTTACCATACTTCGAAAATTATAGAGAAGGAACCACAAGGCGAAGAGTCTCCGCAGGCCAGATCTGGCCCAGCATGGGCCATATGTTGAGCAGCACTGGTTTATATTCTCAATTGGAAATTTTAAAAATGATTTCTCGACCACAGGTGGAAATAATTTTTGATACTGTAATCCAATCTTTACCAGATGCAAAAATTGAAATACAAGGAACAGTTTACCTTGAATAAAATTTAGGCTAACATGTCAATTTTAACGGAAGTTTGAAGCAGAATATTGACTGGTTAGTCATTTTTTGGCAAAACTTGAAATCTTGATAAAAAAAATTGACGAATTCTTAAAATTATAATGTACAAGATAGTATCTTTTTTTTTTTTTAATACGTGGCTAGAATTCGGTTTCCACAGTATAAAATTCCACATTCAGCCATTAAGCATGTTAAATCCTAAAACTAAAACCTTTAAAATCCTGTAAAATTTGTCAGAGTAAAATTTTTCAACATTTTTGATGCAGGTGTAGTTGGTGAAGTTTGAACAGCAGTTAGAATATATTTTTCCATTATTATGTAAGAATCTCCCAGAGATCAAAGGTTTATAAAACAGCAGCCATGACATTGAATTTAAAAAGAAGTACCGAGTTTAGTAGCCTTGATTCAAATTTTAATGTACTGTAGCTGTTGATATACCGTATAACGATTTCCATCGCCAAAAAAAGCTGGCATGCGAGTCTTATGCAAGGATACATGTCAAGTTAAACTTATTCCACAAAATCATTGTGTCTTACTCGTAAGTGTGGGGTAATCCGGCTAATGTGGCTGGACAAACCATGTTAGTCAAGAAGCTGATTTAGCTGGAAAACCTTTGACATTTCACTTAAATTTAGGCGGCATTGATGACCCCAATCCCTCATGCGAATTTAAATCCTCAACTGAAGAATTTCCAGTGATAATGACAAAATAATTCAACTTTGGATATTGGATTAACACGTTACAAGTCTTGAAAAACACAATACTGTAGGTGATGAGAAATTTTGCTACGAAAGAACAGTTGGACATTTTTCAGATCATGCACAATATTGGTATAACTACGAAAGGAAGTGAGACATTTTCCGAAAAAACACATCCTGATTAATCGCTGACAACGATAATACTGAAAGAAATGAATAATTAAAAAAACAACAATCCATCTACAACACTAGATCCGTACAAAGAATGCTTTCCGAAGTCGTAAAAAAACAGTAACAAAATTCAAAACAAATTTCAACACAGCCCACGGTGATTGTATCTTCCTTCTTGAAATCTACCACTTCTCCCATGTGATCCAGGGATGATGTCACGATGTCTGTAACGATCCTCGTACCGCTGAAATTTTACATGACGTACAGCAAGGTAAAAAATTATTGGTTAATGTTGATACATACAATGACTTTGAGGATTTCTTGATCATGACGCTGACGAAAATCAAGTCTTGAAGAGGAATCGTAAACTGAATGACTCATAGAATCCGCATGTGGTACCTGAAATAAAAATTCTGATTCATTTACAAAACAGTCATGCGTGTACGTCAAGCAAATAACTACCTCAGGCTGAAAGTGGACTGGATGGCGATAGAAATCCCCATAATTTGCCTGAAATATGACGATTTTAAAGATTTTCACGAGAAAATTTTCAAGGGGAACTTACGACGCGGTAACTTCTCCCCCCGGACAGGTGACTGATGATTTTGGGCGATCTTCTTCGACGCGGAAGATAATCTGCGAAAAATGCAAATGAGGTAATGTAAACTATCCAAGAAAATGTCCCTTCCCGTTCACAGAGTATACAGTATCGCATCATTTTCATTCATATTCCACCAAAAACAAACCCACGAACGAGACTTGGTAAAAATTAAATTTTCTGAACTCTGGCATGCAAACGAAAAAAAATATGATAACGAGATGCAAAAATACTTACTTTGAAGGACGTTACAGACTCAGAGGGTAATTATGCATTGATAAAATCGATACATTCCCAAGATAAACGATCTCAAACTGGATACATAAATCATCATTCAACAATACAAACTCAATTACGGAACTCAGCTCACATTCTTCGCGATTCTGGTGATGACCAGGCAGATCTCTATACGGAGAGCAGCGTTCGTGAAAACTCCTTCTGCCAGTAGAAAATTGAAATCATTCACGACCAACTAAAGATATAAGTATATAACTGACACCAATCTCACCTTGCGGATAATTCTCTTGGTCCAATAGAACTATCATTATGGCGCGACTTTGTACCAGGAGATGATGAGGTGCCAGCTGGTGTACGCATCTGAGGATCCCTTGAGACTCTCTTGGATGCCCGTTTACTTTTATACAGAATCGGCGTCAATTCTGTGCTCTCATCTTCAGGAAAAATGCGACAAAGCTCTTCAGCAACTTTTGGTTCAATCTCCTAAACAAAAATGCCATGGGTATCGAGCACAAGTTCCAAAACAAAAATTGCTTGTGTGAAATTCCCACCTGTCCATCTCTGCCGATTTTAACTGGTTTCCCGTCATTCCAGGGATTATACAGATGAGAAACTTTTGAGAAAGGCAGCTCTTTCCTGAAACGAAATCGAATTTCATCATTCCTACACATTTCCGCCCAATTCACAAGACTGTAAGCATGGTACAATACTGTATTTAAGAGAAATGCATTCCGACTCACTTCGTGATCCAATCAATCTGGAAAATACCACCCAAGGCTCGTGCGGAAATTCCTGGCGGCAAAATCCAATTCACGGGAGATACATCTCTCCTGCTGTGACTTCCAAGTCGAGCAAATCCTAGATCATGGAAGCACAATAACAGTATAGACAACGGAGTACAACAAAATTTTTTTTCCAAAACTAACCTGCAAATTTTCCGCTTTCTTTCACAGAAAATAATAGCAATACATTTCTGCACTCCGTGAAAGCACGATTTAATTTGGCCTCATTCTGAGGTGGAGTTGACCAAACGGCTTTTGATTTACTCAACGCGATATTTTCCTCATTGTTGCTTTTCATCACAAAAAATCTTGCATCACGAAACAGATAGTTCAATTTTGTGATGTAATTATAGCACTCCGGACGTTTGAGTTTTTTCACTGACGGCCCAGTCGTCTTAGGAGAGTCATCTTTCACGTCAAATTTGACTGGTGAATGTTCTCGCTTCCTTATATGTGTTTGTCGACCTTGGGCCTGATTACTCCTCACAACAGGCGAGTGCCTGTCACGGCAGGTACCCGGTTCAACGTTGACGGAATCGTGAGCCAATCTTTCATCGATTTCTGAAAAAGGACATGCCAATGGCTGCTCAAGAAATCTTTGGGATGCTGAAGCAAACAAACCGGAGTGTGAAGAAATATTTCGAGATCTTGACGAGCTGGAGGATGCCTCTGATCTAGTGTCGTAATCAATATCGTCCCTCGACGAATCTGCCATGCTCAAAAACACTCTCCGCCCGTCTTCTCGGGCGATTCACAACACAATTCTGGAAGCTACTAGATGTATGAAAAGAAAAACAGTGCACACTCAGACCCAATATGTGTGATTCTAAATTACCATTCACTGAGTTAATCAGCGCTTCGACAACAAAACCGTAACGACACGGTCGATTTCATAATCATGGATTATCTCGATAATACCAGCATCAATTAACACTATGCGTTGGTACTGTTTCTGAAAATTCGGTAACATTTGTTACCCTGGAGGCTAGGACACGGTCAAGCTTCGCTGAAAAAAGGGACGTTTAAAAAACCGATTGTTCAATAATTGTCAACAAGGCGTCGATTAAAGATAATTCGTTCAGAAATGTAAAATCAAATACACATCAATGAAAATATTTTCCAGCGAATAATCGTTTAATTTTCAGTGCACGTAAAGGAGATCGTTCCGCTCCTACCAATCATCTAAACTTCGGATAGTTGGTAGAAAAGTTTATGCCATTCAGAGTTTATAAAACACTAAATGTTCACCCTTTCTATAATACAATTGAATTATGTCACTTCTCGATTTTGGCCGTTTTGGTCCTACTACAGATTCCATTACTGGATAAAAATGCGTGAGGTATATTCTAGAAAAAAAAACGTTCGCTTTCTAAAAGCGAAATGGCACAAAGACTGAGGCTTATAAAAATGCCTCTCCAGTGAACTGAGGATGAAAAAGCCTGAAAACCGTAATTGAAAGGCGGAAGAACCATTGAACTCTGGGACTTGAATACACAGCAAAATAAAAATGCCAACCGGAAAAGGCAACGCATGAGGAAAATGTTCCTGGATGTCAGTCGTATCGAGGTGCATCCAATACATATTGTCCTCTGTGGATCGAATTGGCTTGAGCTATACAAGGTAAGCTAATTTCGAATGAAATTTCACCATGCCACCGCGACACACATGATGTAATTACGGAAGTCACGTTCCAAAAGTCGAACAAAAGGCCGTTCATATGGGAGTTGATCAAACGAATAAGTTGAATTTTCGCAATATTGACTTCTTCCGTCGTTTCCTCCGGCTGAGCTTCATAGTAACAAATTGCATCTAAGCATCTGGCATTTTTCGAACATTAACAATGCGATCCTGCTCCTTGAAGTTCATCGGTTCTTACGTACCGATACACTTTGTTTCCGCGCCAGGAACACTCAGTTTTCCCGGACAACAAAAGCAGACATGATTCCCGAACAGTAAGACTGCACTGCTCGGAATCATTTCCAGATGGTCTTGCCACTCCGCGGACAAGTCATTATTAAAAACGTTGACTTTCGTCCGCGTTGCGCATGGTAAATTAACCAGCCCATTCGGAACCTCCAACTCTTCGCGCGATTGCGTCACGATATCCAGATGAGGCGATGTAAAATTCGACATAACAGCACACGAAGGCTCAAAATTCAACCATCACCTGCAGAAACGCAAGCGGATAAGTTACGACATCCTCATGTGCGTGCTGTTCCACAGTTCAGATAATGTACCTCAGTGTCATTCCCTGAAGTACTATCCTGTGCAGTATAACATACACCAAATCTACACTGTTTCATTTTCCAGAATTCAAAGGAATTTTCTGTGGAAATAAGCAAACAAATTTTTGTTCTCATATAGGTTGAATTAAAATATGGAACTGCGCGTATCGCATAAGACAAGGTTGTTTCAAGGGAATAATCCGTTACAGTACCGAAGTACGTCAACATTGCGATTATCCCCCAAACGCTTGTACTGTATCCGTTATATGACATCCTGTCGCTCAGGTCCGTCCGATGGGAAGGAGCGGTGAATGTTAGATGGTGTGAATTGAATTTCCGAAGTAGGAGGATGTAAGGTTCGCGAATTTCTGGACGTAAATATGAAAAGAGTAAAGGTACGAATAATATCCATTCGTGCTCCGTACCTGAAAATCACTTTACAGTGCTTTTTAAGAGGATGGAAGAAGAGTGACGTAAGCTTTCAAATCGCGTTTCTATTCTTGCGTAAATAGCGCAGATATACTTGGAAATGTCAGTCCAGTGAACAGTGTTTTTTAATAATTTTTTTTAAACGGATAACGTACTATCTGGTTGAAGCCATCTAGATGTGTGCAGGCTGATCGTGTTGGAACACCGCTCGAGATTGGATGGGTCACGCTACTTCGATCAAGATTTAAGTGCACAGTATCCAGTACAGTACCCTGTTCTCTTACCTTTGCTCCTGCATCGTGGCGAAGATAATAATTTTGATCAGTGCCGCATTTGTATAAATTTTCTTCCTTCGTATCATGAAGTGTGCGCGATGCAGAATTCTAGTGTGAACGATGAAAAATGCGAGAATCTTGATTCGATTGACTGAATTCAAGTAAAGGATGTAATTTATTTCGATGATCGTTAGTGCCGTACTGTTCGCATGAGTGGTCACTTGCTTCATAATTTTTCTGTTTCTCTTTTGCCGCGTGTCCACAGGAGTATGCGTCGGAAGTGCAAAGCTGCGGCCGCGTTAAATTATGGTGCGTTGAAAGCGCTGAGTGTATTTTTGTAGTTGGACCATGGACTCCTGGTATTTAGCCCTCTTGGGGCTAGCGGAGCACTTTCGCACCATCAAACCGCCTGATTACCGCCGTTGCATCCAATGTTTAATGGCAGTGTTTCATGCGAAGCCTCCGCCGAAAGTTGAGGCTCGGACGCATTTACAGCTTGGAACAATCCTGTACACTCATACGAAGAACATTGATTTGGCTAAAACTCATTTGGAACAAGCTGTGAGTCAGAGTTTTAATGATAAATTTATTTCGAGATTAAAGTCATTGTTTTTTTGTTTTTTTACAGTGGTTATTAAGTCAGAATCTCACTAGCTTCGACGATGTCAAGTTTGAAGCTGCCAGTCTCTTGGCTGAAGTTACCGAGCACCTTCATCAAGACGCCTTGGATGCAGCTTCAAGTGCAGCAGCGTTGCCCGGAGCACCGGGAAGCAATGATGCTAAAGCTATACTTCGCAAAGCGCTCGAATTATCTCAAGCAACTCATGTGTATTGGCACTGTCGATTGCTCTTTCAACTTGCCGTGAGTTATCACAGTATTATGTTTTTTCGTGGAGAGCTTTTTCGAAGCTTAGTTTTTGTCAAACAACGATCATCAGTGTCAGTCTGTCCGTTATGCAATTTTCCGGTTTCCTGCCTTTCAATCTGGAAATACAAAATTGAGTAAATTTGGATATTAAATATTCTCTTTACAACGCAGAATTGCGATTATCTTTGCTCTCTGCATGACCACCTTGCTACTGAAAAAGGGGAATGCGATTGTACTAAAATAGAAAGCTGGAAATTTGAATTACTTGATGTAATCTTTTTTCTCTCTGTGAGGAATCGACGGTTCTGAAGTCCAGCTTTTCGCTTTAGTTCGTCGCGTTTGTGCATATTTTCAAACCATGCTAACTTTGCGGGTGAAATATTTTTGTTTTGTTGAGTACTATGGATTTCTAGACAATGTTGCGAGTGTAGGTGTGAATTTTTAAGGTGTGCACGGAACCGGAACTAAATTGTCCGTCTCAGATCATGTACGAAGAAACCTTTGATTATCTGTCGCATTAAATAAAAGGGGGTATTCTAACTAGAACAAGGAAATTATGTGTGCAAGTGGACACATTATTGCGAAACTCCGAAACATAAATGGGATTATGTGTTGTTTTCTGAACCACGTGAAGTACGAATGTGTGACAGTTCAATCCGGACATTTGTTCGTGTTCTTTTCGCATTTTTGTGAGGAGGTCGTAACTGTTCCAGTGAGTTTATGAAGGTATTGTCATTTTCGGCGCTTGTGTAAATGCTGAAGAATGTGCTTGTAAATCAATCTATATTGCCAATTCGTTTTCTTCAATACAGCAAATGCATGCAAAGGAGAAAGACTATGCTTCAGCCTTGGGCCTGCTTGGCGTTGGTATTGATTACTCCCAAGGTTCCTCAGCACAGTTCACCCGAATACTTTTCACACTCTCAAAAGCCATGGTATGTTACAAACTGTCACGACGTCTCTGTCGTTTTGACCTCATTATGTGTTCCAGCTTTTGCTCACAAGCGGGGGAATGGTAGAAGCTGCCGATGTACTCAATCAAGGAGGTACTTTTCTCGAGGCTTTCACTGGAAGTTCGCATCAAAAAGAGTACCTGAAGGTGTTCTTCCTTGTTCTCCAAGTCTGCCACTACTTGATGGTTGGGCAAGTGAAGAGCGTGAAACCTGGCTTGAAACAATTGCAACAATCCGTCCAAACTATCACGCAGCCCAATTGGCCGAATGACGAAGGTACGGTTTGTCTGTTGCAAGAAATTGATTCAATCCATCATGATTATTTTATTTTTATTTATTCCAAGATTTGGCATCGGCAACTTGCATAGCTGATAATTTCATGTGGCTGCCGAAAGAGCACATGTGTGTGCTGGTGTACCTGGTGACGATCTCTCATTCAATGCAAGCCGGTTACATGGAAAAAGCACAGAAGTACTCTGAGAAAGCCTTGGCGCAAGTTGAGAAAATGAAAGGCGAGTGTTGAGTTACATTTTTTGTGCGTGGTTCGTTCGTTACATATCTGCGTTCTCCAAGAATTGAGAATTATCCAAAAAATGAGCCCTAGTCGATGTCAAAAAATGTATTTTGAACTTCGGGCCTTGTAAATCGCCCTCTTTCAGCGCAGAAGGAAAGTGGCGGCGTGAGCGATGCAAGTTTTTTTCAAGACTAACATTTTAAAATTTGTTTTTATTTTATATACAGTATAATTTTTTATTCAAAACCTGGATTTGATTTTTCCGAGTTTATTCCCTTGTGTAATGTTATGGAAACTATTCACAGACCACTCTAGTTTTCTTAAACTTTGCTTTGATCATAAGGCACGCAATTCCCCTGCATTGACTTTTAGTGGGTACACTATTTAAAAACGTTGAAGAAACTGAATGTTCCCTTCAGGGTTTCAAAAGTTTCCTCACAGATATTGCTTTGTTGGTACTTCCATGTCCATCTCTTTCTGTGGTCGATTTATCGTATTATAGATTCAAAACAAACGAATGCAACGTCTGTCATGCGAATTTTCCAACTTGATTTCTTACGTAATCAGCTCTAGGAATTCAATTTTGGAAAACACTCATTCTATGTAGAATAGTTACATAATTTTGGGCGGAAAAAAACTCATTGACTCGAAGGAAACTGCCGTTCTATCAAATAATAATTCTACGGGATGCTTGTCGCAATTCTATGGGATGCGTCTCGTTGCAATTCTACGATGGAGTTTTTCACGACTCCTTGTGGGTAAATTTCAGCTCGTACTTCGAAGACTTGATGGCGTTCACAAATGTCCCTTGGCCTTTTTTGCGTATTGTGATGCTTGAATAATGATGAACCCACATAATTTTTTTCAGCCGGTGACAAGCGTCCGTTGTTGCTGAATTTTCAAAGGATGATCTTGGAGCACATGGTTCTCTGCCAGCTAGTCATGGGTCACAGAGGACTTGCTTTGAGGGAACTGAATAACCTTTGCCACCTCCTTTACTTTCCGGACACGAATTCATCTGCTGACAAAGCCTTGAAAAAGTACCTGACCCAACTCCGCCGTAGTACCAGACCCCAAATGCACGCCCTTCTCGGACTCTGCGCCATGAGTCTCGACGAACTAGACATTGCAGAACGTCAGTTCGCGACTGCCGTTCAAGGATCAAATGTCGCCCTAGCAACTAAACCAGAGTTGATCGTCTTTGTTCATCTGAACATGGCCATCATCCGGCTCATGAAATCTCAAATGCAGGGAAATCCGCAGCAGATCGTGAGCAACGAAGACGCGGAAATCGTGGAACGTTTGGCAGACCCGGAAAGAATTCCCCAGCATAGTCACGGACTTCGCGCAGCGGGTCTTTACGTCCGTGGGTTGCACGCATTTTTGGGCGGGCGATTCAACGAGGCGAAAAGCTTTCTACGTGACACACTGAAGATGGCGAATGCTGAGGATCTCAATCGGCTTACCTCAATATCTCTCGTGTTGCTCGGGCACATATTTCTCGCATTGAACAACAGCCGCGAAAGTTCAAACATGGTGACACCTGCGATGCAACTTGCCTCCAAGATCCCCGACGCGACGATTCAACTCTGGGCCGCGTCTATTCAACGGAGATTGTATCGAGTTTGCGGGGATACGAACCGGGAACAAGAGTGTCTCAACCTGGCCCAAGGGTTTTCTCAGGGATTGTCAAGAGACCAAGAAGAAGCCAAGGTGCTGCCGGAACACGCGTTATTGCTGTGGCTAGGAGACACCGACGCTGCAGTGAAACCACCGCCTTTTGTTCCTGCTGGGAATGCTCAGGAGCCGCCTGGACATCCCAGAGTCGCCCCGGGGCCAGCTTCTAATCCGCACTTGAGCAGTGAAGGATCTGCACCTTCTACACCGATGTCCGCTGTGACGCATGGCGGTCAGACGCCACCGAAAAGTGTACACGTTGCACAGCAGCAACAGTTGACCCAGCCGCCCTCTGTTTCTCCATCCATCGGTGGAGTGCAGCAGCAGCAAGTTGCTTCCCAGCAGTATGCACCACAACATCAGCAACTGATGAATTACCAGCAGCAGCAACAGCAGCAGCATGTGGCTCATCAGCAGCCTCAGCAGATGCAACATCACGCAACAATGCAGCAGCAGAATCCGCAACAACAGATGTACCAGCAGCATTTGCTGCAGCAGCAGCAGCAGCAACAACATCAGGCCAGGCTGCAGACGCAGCAGCAGCAAAGAATTGCTCAACAACTCCCCGCAGTATCTCCTCAAAACTCGTCTCCGCAGCATCAGCAGCACCTGCACATGTACAATCAACAAACGCAAATGCAACAGCCGCCGCAGCAGCAGCACATGTTGCCTGCGAGCATCGGGAGTCCGCAGCATCAGCAAATGATTGCGTCTGCAGTGGGACATTCCATGTCGCCGTCGCAGCAACAATCGCAAATGGTGCCTTCCCATGCAAACAGTGCAGTGCATGTTGCTATGGCTGCCTCGTCACCGTCGTCGTCAGCTTCAGCGTCCCCGTCTTCGTCGTCGTCGTCTGGGGTCAGGCACCAGATGATGCATAATCCGCATTTGCTGGCCCATCATCAAACGCATATATCTCATCAGACCCAAAGTGTCGCTCAAGTGCAGGTGAGAAAATAGCTTTTACTTTATCGCAGAATTTTCGAGTACAACTGTGACGAATTTTTTTTGGAAGCTGACATATCGTATTTACAGTCAATAATTCGTAGGCCTCAGGAAATGCCAATTTATTTTGCGAAAAAATAATATCCTAATGATAATGATAATGATATTGGAAAACCCCCTTAGAACGTACTCTGTTGAAATTATGATTCTGCCAGTTCATTGTTGTTTTTGATACCCCACCAAAATTATTCAATTTTCTGTAAAAGTTAGTCTCCAATTAAAAGGTCTCTAAACAGCAACTCAAAGATGACAAGATTCAGTTCTCGGGAAGAGTATCTAGGAGTAATTTAAACATCCCAGGGTTATTTGGATTAATTTTTTAGAATAATATGAATTTCATTTCATTTTGCACTTGATTTGAATATTATTTTGGGTTTCCTAATAAACCCCCGACTCCTGTAAACCCCCTAAACCCTGTAATTGCAACATGCCTCACAAAAAGGGTGGCGGCTTATCAAAGTTTGACCGTACTGTATCACGCGAACCTTTTTTTTTTCTCAAGAGGAAAAAAGAGTTCGTTCCATACTTGATTCTAGCGGGGTATTTTAATCCAAGTTTAACGGAAAAATCCAAAAATGGAAGCAATGGAAAATTAACATTCGAATCAACTGCAATTTAAGTAAAAATTCAAGTTTAGTGCATTTTATAGTCAAACCTCTTCAATTCAATTGTCAAGGGACCAGCAAAAAATCGATTTCTGGAGGTTTTGAGTTGAGGAAGCAAGAATATTTTGGGGGGAAAATAATTTTAGTGATAATCGGTTTTATTGTTGATGCAGGTATTCTAAACTTGAAATTGTCTTCTAAATGAGTTGACAGGATGATGAACTTGGGAGGCAAGGATTCATTGTTTCTCTTGATCGCAGTGTAATTCCTTCCACACAAAGTAACTTGTTTATGTCTGAATTTAGAAATTTAAGATATGACGTAAAAAGAGTGGCGTCACCCTTTTGTGGCTGCTATCCCCTTAATCCTTGGCCACTATTGAATCCATTGTCTATCGGGGTAAATCCTTCATAAAGATTGTGATGGTTTTGGTGAGTCAGGCATCTTCCAATTGTATGAAAATGAAAGAAGCAAATGAAACAGGTATACAGTTTCAAAAACTTCTGAATTTTAGAAGCACCGAATTCTGCTCAGTAAACTGAACAATTGGTACGAAGCAAATACGATTTCACTAACGTTGAAAGGTGGAGGAATTCTCCACTGTTTTATTTCAAGATCATCTAGAGTCTAGACATGTAAAATCTACACAAGTAAAAATCAACTTCACTGACTAAATGGGAAAACTTGGATAAATAGTTCAGGGACATCAGAAAGCTTTTTTTTCTCAACTGGAACCCTTGTCCTTTTCTGAAATTTCCTGTAAAGAAATTACCACATTAACGGGTGTTGAAAATTCTCATAAGTCCTTGAAATATTGATTCAAGTTATCTCATATGACGTATTTATTTGAGTACCACGCGCCCACAAGTCAGATGCGCACCATGGTTTTTAAGTTGAAATTTTGATGAAAATATATCCTCAAGGAAGACAAGCACCCCATTTTTAGTGACCCCAAAGCTGTAATACACTATTTGAGAAATAAGAACTAACAAAATTTGAATTTCAGACATAAATTGATCCTGAATTCAACTAATACAGTGCAGTACAGTATTTTCATTACATTAAGCCTTTCTCTTTATATTGATTCGAAATTCCCCATTAGGATCAAATATCATGCGCATCAGAACTTCTAAAACTGTTTAAAAATTTACGCCCACTTATGACATGCACCCCCTTTTTTCCTCTGGATTTTTGAGAAAAAAGGTGCGCGTGGTACTCGAGTAAATACGGTAGTCATTGCATTTGTGTTTTGTGTAGATTTTAAAAGTTTAAATCTGTTTCAGCTGTTCCACTCATTTCAACTGTTTTTTTTGTTTGCTCATCAAAGCTGTTTCCTACAAATGAGATTTTACATTAGTGGCTGGTCTCTTTTTGAACGCCGAAAGGTAGAAGGGCTATTTCTTGAATGAACGCGGGGGGCCACTAATAATAGAGAATACAAGTGTATGGATACTTTTATTTTGTAGCAAGCGGTGTTATCTCACCACATTCAAGTCCAGCCGCAGCAACACCAACAGCACCATTTGTTGTACCAGCAGCAGCACCAACAGCAACATGCATACCAAATGGCTGCCGTCATGGCGCAACAGCAGCACCAGATGGGACTCCAGCAGCAACAACAAATGTTGTTGCAACACATGACGCCGGCCCATGCAGCAGCTTCCCTTCATTTACAATCCCTACAACATGCTCACCAACAACATGGTCCTTGATTTTGTGCCAAAAGAGCCTGGAGGAGCCGAAGAACAATTTTTGTCTGTTGAAATGTTGGAGCGTATGCGGGTTGAAAGAGTTTGCTATGTTCAGTGACGGAGACTTACGTTTTTAGAATTTTCTACGAGCGGAGTGCAATTGTATTGCTTAATTTTGGTGTGTCGAATTTTATGCAAGTTTTTTTTTCCTGTAGAATGAAATAACGTTATTTGGAGATCTCAACTTGTGAATGTGACATATATAGAATAGACCTTACGTATTTCCGTGTTTATATGTGTATGTTTCTCCATTCTAAACTTATGTTTCATGATTCTTATTTCGTTTTTTTTTCGATCGTGTCAGATGCGAAGTGTCGTTTAAGATGTTCTGGAAGAACACGATTTAGTCTGTTGATAATGTTATTTCACGCGAAATGTGGTCGGAATGTGATATTGTCTGAAGATGGGATATCGGCGGAGAGACTGAACAACAAAGAATTTAATGATGGGATTGTGTTCAGCGAATCACCGTTGAAAGTCGGTGTCCCGGTGAATGTTCTGATAACCGAAACCGTGAGTAATATCGGTTTTCACGAATAATTATTTTCCATAATTCTGAAGGAAAAAATCTTCTGGATGTTTTTAGAGCGAGAGATGGACCGGAGGCATTAAAATTGGTGTCGTTGGCACGAATCCGTCGGCTTTGGAAAATGTCCCTGTCGTTTATCTTGATATCTGCGGTCCTTTATGGGTGAGGTTTTTTTCGTTTATTTAAACTTTTGGAAAATATTTTGAATCGAGCACTCTTTTTTTTTTAAAGTTGTTGGTGGGGGACTCTGTTTTGGAGAAGGGAATGATTGGTGGCACTTACGATGGCCCGAATCTCGACGACCTGGACAAAGGAGATGTGATAACGGTGAAAAGAACCAGTGATGTGAGTCATTATTCCATACCTTTTTGAAATGATAAAGTGTGTCCAGCTGGATATTGTTGAAAGAATTCATCGATTTTGGAGGAATTTTCATTACAATATTTAATGCATTGGTCGGACCGCTTGAAAAATTTGGCAGAAATTTGTGGTGAACATTTGGAGGCATAAAATGTTCGTTCGAATCTGAAGATAGTCCGAAAAACTTTTTTGTAACAGCTACAAGAATAACTCGTTACAACAAAGCGTTTGGGGCCTTGAAAAGTGCATTTTTATGAACAAAAATTGTGTTGGAACGAAATTGAAATAACGTTGCGGCTATTGGACAGTGGGAAAAACAATTTCACTTTAAGCATTAATTCCTTGCAAGGAATCTCGTTATATCGATTAATTGCTTGTAAAAAAGTCGTTTTTAGATCCATGCCAAAATTTTATATGAGTTACTTTATAACGAATTTCTCTTTAAAACGAAGATAATTTACAAGTCTTGATGGATTCGTTGTGAAGAGATTTTACTGCATTAAAAAAAATCTTCCTAAAGTTTTTCTTTGAAAAGGTCATTGGCTAAATTTAGATAAATGTTTTCGGTTGTCGGTTTACTGGAAAAATTCGAGTGTAATTCGAGACGTTCATGTGAATTTAATTCTGCAGAGTCAATCTGAGGATTGTATTAAATGCCTCCCCCTTTTTGTTGAAGCAGCAATTTATCTAGAATACATTTTAAATATTTGTTTTAAGCGTGGCAAATAATTTCGCATTTTTTAGATCGATTGCTTTCACTTTTTTTTTTTCATTCTCAGAATCGATGTGAGGTGAATGTACGGAATTCCCAGACCCACCAGATCGGTTCGGATCTTCCACCAGAAGTCTTTCTAGTAGTGGAACTCTACGGACGCTGCACAGGAGTGCGTTTACTTGACTCCGTCTCGGCAGAGAACCGAAGAGAGGTTTTAGTGGAAGAGCCGACCATTTCCCTCACCGGCTCCCCGAGATTCCACCCGGCATGTTGTGGCTTGAATGTTAAATTGTCTTCGGATCGTCTGGCTGCGTGTAGACGATCGTCTGATGTCGATTACGCCAACGGAGTGCTCTTCACTGAATTTCCTTTGAAACCGGACGAGATTTTCCGCGTGCGAGTCGATGGACAAGTTGACAAGTGGACAGGGAATGTGGAAATCGGAGTGAGTCTTCGTGGACCGGATGAGTTCGGAAGTGATTTTCCGTTGCCAGTGACAATGACGAGGCTGACTGAGGGCGGCGTAGTTATGTTTTCGTCGCGTCATGTGCATTTTAATGGGAGCGTTGTGAAGCAAGATTACTCTTCTTGTGACTTGGATGAGCTCCAAGTAAGTATATACTTGTATGTACTGTATTCATTTTCTGTCGTATTAAAATCTTATAAATCCAAACGCGACGTATCGAACATGCCTAATTGTTCCTAAGTGCTTTTTAGCTGGACGAGATTTTCCCACAGTAACACATGCGTGTAATTCTGCAGACCCCTTGGCAATTTGAACAATTTTTATAGTGGTTGCGAAAATAATCTGGTTGAGAGTACGTCAGTTTTGACATAATTTTTTGAAATTCGTCCTTTCTCTTCAAATGTTCAAAATTATATCAGATATTTTTTATCATCTCAATTTGATTATGTCTGTTGGAACTTGAAGATTTTATTATGAGGGGATCAATCTCCGAATTTTTCAAAGAAGTTTTTTCTTTCAGCTTTATCCCAATTCATTTTTTGAATTTTTGATCATGTATTTAAAGAGGCTTTAAAAACCATTGTACAGTACGTTATGAAAAATTAATGAATCAATTGTCTTTCAAGAATCCGCGAGCTTAACCTTCCTTCTAGTCTAAATTCAGGATAGCACCAATCATTTTTCATTTCCTTTTTTTCCAGTATGAGCCGACAGAGTTCAAAATTCCGTTAGAACGAATCCCGTTGTGAGAAACTTTTTGGTTTCCAGGCAGTTTCCTCATTTGAAGCATGTAAAAAAAATTCGTGTTATTAAAATTTCGTTTTAACGAGCTAGTTTTCACCTATTATCTCAGTACTGTAAAAAGATTTTCTTGGCTTGAAGAGAGCACCAGTTTTAGTAATTCACAATTACGAATTATATGATAGCATTAATCAATTGTATCGAAAGCAGTGCACCTAAAGCTGTGACGAATTTGTAAAGGAAAGAGGTGGCGGTGTTCAGTAGCATGTGTAGAACCTTTTTTATTTTGAACGAATTTATATTTTTTCCCATGTGCTGTAAATTATTCTGGCATTGTCTTCAGGTGGACGATGAAATCGGAGTGTCGGTCAAATCAAACGGAGCTGTTCATTTCTACGTGGATGGAGTTGATCAGGGATGTGCCTTCAATTTCCAGCGCGCGGAAAAGGTCTGGGGTGTGGTGGATATGTTCGGAAAAACGAATGCTGTTAAAATTATGCCAGCGTCGTCTGAAATTTCTGGAAGCAACAACTGTGCGGAGGTTTGGGATTCCAGCTCCAGTGAAGATGACTCAGAAGATACTGAAAAGCTTTCCGATTCCGCTTGGGACGAGTACGTTGACAGTCCTCGTCCCGGACTCTTGCTGAATCATCAGTTGCATGGTAAAAACGCCGCTGTGTGTTGCAACGGGAAATCTGCATTTCGGATGCGGGCTGAAGCAACGTACAATGAAGCTGTAGTTGTTTCTCAGCGACCTTTGCGTTCCGGAGTCACAGAAAGGATTCGAATCAACCGACTCGTGCCGCGTTGGGAGGGATCCCTTGAAATTGGTAAACGAAGCAGAAACTAGCCAAAAAGGTTTTTTTTTTGATTTCGTGCATGAAAGCCCAAAACACGGTCCAGCCTCTTTGAGTCGAAATTTTTGGGACCAGGAAGAACAAATTCTAGTGAGGACAAATAAAATTTTCTTTTTCGTGGAAAGAAGGAAAAATTTCAGGAAATTGTAATTGATGTTATTCTGGGCTTTTAATTGCTTCTGGAATTAGTGGACAGGAAGCAGAACTTGGAGGCAAGGTTTCATTTCCCCGATTAGTCTTCGCATCAAGTTACATTCTTATTGTTTTCTCTTTCCTGTGTAAATAAAAGGCCTCCAGAGAATTTGAGTTGTGCAGGCTTGAGGAGGAAAGTTTTGAGCTCGGGAGGTTTTTATGCATTGTTCCTTAGGGAATTCAGACAAGAACTTGACAAAAATTTGACTTAAGGGGTAATGTATTTGATTTAGGGAGGTTGGAGTTATCAGGGTTCAACTGCAACTGTAGAGATACAATTGAATTTTTGAATTTTTATTCCCCCCCGTGTTCTTCAATCTTCGCAGAATTTATCCTGTTCTGCATTGGACATTTTTTTTTCGAAAAGAATCTGTATGATGTATATTTTTACGCAGCATAATATGACGAACAGCTCGTCAACAAAATCTTCCTCGAAGCTTGAGCAGATAAAAAAATATAATACGTTCAATGTGAAAGCGTTGAGAATCACTGTTCTAGGTTTTAATTCATTTGGAAATGTACCTATTACAGTAAAGTACTTTAAAAACTCGCGGTACAGTTTTTCCGTCTCGCTTGTTCATGATCTGATCTGGAATTCCGAAAACAATGACCTTTTATTTGTTTATTTACTTATTTTCAGGGGTAATTGGCGTGAATCCTTCTACAATTGCTCACTGTGGTCGCTTGCGTTCATTACCAGAAATTAAGGGCTGTGAAATCTGGACTTGGTCAGGTGCTTCAGTTTTCAAGGTTGGCGAAATTCTTCACGTAAATCCAATGGTTGTTCTTTGAGTAATGCTTGCATAGATTTCTTCAATACTTTTTTTTGTAGTCAAATCGCTGGAATATAAAATTACAGCTTGTATTTCGGATTTTTTTATTTATCTGAAAATAATGTACAGTAGTTGCTTGTCTCTTGAATGGAATTCTCGTTGTGTTCATTTAAAAATTTTAATTAAGTGAATAGGTAAATTTTTCGGAGTACTGTACTTCGTATTTTTCATGAAATTGAAACAAGGGATTATGATAATCCCTTGATGTATTTTAATAGAATCGTGAAGTGCAACCATCCCGCTTTTCATTCGATCTGGATAATATTTGCGAGGCAGCGACGATAGGGATAAAATATGAAGCACCTGGCTCAATTCGATTCTTCGTCGGGAATGTGGACGTTGGCATTGCGTTCACCGATTTGCCTCAAGGTCAGTGTCAAACTGTCAATATTCGAATTTTCTTTTTCGTCTTGAACTGGTCCATTTTTTGGCGTTGCTTTTTCTTTTCAGAAGTGTGGTTGATCGCGGATTTGTACGGAAAATGTGCCGCGATTTCGATAGTCACCGGAGATTACATGGATGCCGAAGAATGCAATCAGCTCTTTCAGCGATTTCTGGGATTAAATGATGACGGGTGCTGTGATTCTGATGAACCTTTTCGCGAAGTCCGACTTGAAGCTCGGAAAAATAGTAACGTGTGCCTCACGCACAATAATACCCTGGCCACCCGGCATCGTTCTTTCACTCGTGGCGTCGTGTTGGCCGAAAAACCGCTAACATTGCTGGACCCATCTTTTGGGGTTAGTAAAATATCGCTAGAAAAATACGCTAATGCCTCCAGAACCAACCGAAGAGCTAGAAAGAATTGTTTTGCGAGTGAAAGTCACTCACAAAACATCAATACTGTAAATGGCTACATCAATATTAGCTGCCTGCAATTTGCAAAGAATAATAACCACTTTTCTCAAGTACGACGCGCCCTGGAGTAAGACACGTACCCCCGTTTTTCACCCTAAAGTATTGACGAAATCCTTTACCCGAGTAATACGCGCCCCCCATTTTCAGTGACTGAAAAACTAAATGTAATAAAGAGACACCAGAATTCAAATTTTAACATGAAGTTAACCTAAATTCGATTGATTTTAAAAAATTATTTTTATTTTTGAAAAGCTCTTTTCAAAAATTTGCCGTAATATTTGTTTGTGAAGCGCGCCTAAATTTTCTACATTAAAAAAATTTTTTATCCCTGCCCGTGACGCGCACCCTTTTCCCCCTCAAGTTTGAGAAAAAAATAGCATGGTACTTGAGTCAATACGGTAGTCGCAAATCCACTTGATTGATTTTCATCGCGTCCATCTTTAAATTTTCAGTTCATGATCACAAAAGTGGAAAATTCGTGGCCAGGATCTTTTACGATCGGAGTGATCCCCAAACGTTTCATCCCCGACTGCGAATGGAATGCAGGGGGCAATATACTCTTGCAGTCCTTGACAAATCCAGATGGTGAGCATCTGCTTTTCCATTAGATGAAACATGAGTTTCGAATTTTCACCATTGCCTCTCTTTGAGGATATTTTCTGTGGTAACTCTTCATATCCTCTACAGGATTTGGTGTGCAACATAACAAGTACGACGAGCGATGCTTGGTTGCCCAAGTGTCTGAGCCGTACATGTCATCGGTTAAACCTGGCTGTACTGTGGAATTACGACTGGATTTCCTCGGCATTTCCGTGTTCATCGACGATGTTATGCTGGGTTTGATGTTCTCACTCCGGGGATATACTACTGGAGATGTAAGTTTTCTGATTATCGCGATCCCTTAGAATTACTATGTGTATTGATTCGAAAAACGATAGTTCGTTTCAGGTTTTCATTTACCTCGTACGTAACATCGTGTATTCTACAAGCAAAATTGCTTGAATAGAGGTGGACTGTTGTCTAAACGAAATTCAGGGACCCAAAAAAAAATTCGTTTTGGCGAGGATTGCTCCCAACGACGAATTATCATCATTTTTTGGTCTCCCGAATTCCTAGAACTCCTATAAAATGGGGAAAGGACCTTATGGGACAAAAAATTCGTCTTACAGAGAGAATCATTGTAGAGAGACTGTACATACAATATAATAATTTGTGCTGACAAAATAAGAACGGAATACAAAACCTCACGGTTGCGAACAAATTCGGCATTTTATTCTTGAAAATCAGACTTTTTTTAAAGGGGGTGATGTGACTCCATTTGAGTGAATGCTTCTCGCTTAGAATTAATGCGTTTACGCTACATTTTGAGCATTTTCGATGCAGGAAGAAAGTGTTTTGCGATAGAAGATCAATATGTGAATTCTCTCATTTTCTTGGAAACAGGAAAGGGTTGACAAATGCTTGCAGATATAGATTCGATTATTTTTTTTCGCCAGTGGGTACCTTTCGTGGATTTACATGGCTCTGTCGTTCAAGTGAAGACATTCGGCAGTATTAAAGAGAAGGAACGTCTTTTGCGCCAATGTCCGTTTCCTGTGCCTGTTGAACCAGCAAAACCCTTGGAAAGGTGAGCGTCCACGTTTCTCGGCGTTCTTCTCCACGGAATGTAGATTTTCATGAAAACTTGGATTTTACTTAACATTTTGAATTCAATTCTGCACTCGTATGCAGGAGGTGTCTCAAAATTCGACCCTAATCCGTTGCTGGACTAGGATCGAATTGCGAGACACTCCGTAAAAACAACGGCAAACAGCACAAAAACACTAGAAAAGAGGCTAGAACAGGTCGAATTTCGGGAGAGAGGTCAAATTGCGAGGTGCCACTTTTTCTGCAATATTATTACCTATTCGTGGAGAAAAATAATTTACGAGTGCATTGCTAAGTGACCGGATTTTCGCAGTTACATAATTGCCTCGGTGCCTCGGTTAATGAACGTGATTCGTTCCAGATGGAAGTTTATTAACAACTTATGTAATTTTAAGTGAAATCGCCAATTAGTTCCAGTTCTAGGTTAGGAATTTTCCTTAATCAGCAATTGAATAAATTTCTAGATGTACACATGTATAAAATGAAATGATCAAATGATATAGCGACAAATGTCTAAAACAAGGAAAGCAATGCTAAACATGGCCAAGAGATTGAGAAAAGCTATTATTGCATACTATTGAAAACAAGGCTGGCCCTCGCTTTCCCTCAAGTTCACTTCGAAGCAAAACAAAACAAAATTTTGAAATCGTGAAAAAATTGGCGATAGCCCCCATTTCATTCGGTGTGAAGTCAATTATGCGAGGTGTCCATGATTCGGAGTGCAGTAATGTGCAACTGCTGTCATCAATAAATAAACCGGATCTCGTCGGCCACACTTCCGGTTTTTTTTCGGCGAATCTAAAAAAATTGTTTTGAAGCTACATGTATTTTCATGGACTTCGATGAATGAATGAACTAATGGCCAAGTTAAATTAACCAACTAAAGAATGAATTGAATTCTTCAACAGTCATCCTGCGGGAGAAATACGGTTAATCCCGATGCAATGTATAACCATGGATGTCCAGGGGATGTTGAATATGGAGATGGATTTTGAAGACGCGCCTAGAATTGTATTGTCGGAAAATGGAACAAAGGCACTCCGGATTGACGGAATCGGACCAGCATGGGTTGCATTAAGTCAACCCATAATACCCGATCTACCCATAAGAGTAAGTTTGAAAAATACCGCAGTCAACCTCGTTTCTTTTTGCCCAAAAGCAATAGTATTCTTGATTCTTGTTCTTGATTTTTTTCAATTTTTGTTGCATTTTTTTGAAAATGCATGAATATTTCCGTATTTTTGCGTTTTTTTCCGTGTGTGAGTAGATTCGAATCGACTCTGTGGACGAGTCCTTGAAATCCTCATTAGTCGTGGGATTTATTTGGGGAACATCTATGGAATTCCCACAACCTGTTGGATCCGTATTAAACAGAGGAAGCAATCTTATGGTTGCAAGGAACTCAATTTTTATGAAAAAATCAGTGAGTTATTCGCGATTTGACTTATTTTCCTTAATTGCGAACAATGGAACATGTGATTATTTCGCAGGATAATTCAAATTATACCGCCGCACCCTTGGCTGAAAGCCTCGAGGAGCTGAAGTCCAGCGATGTTTTGGAGGTGCTATTTGAGGACGAAGATCAGCTCTACGTTTATTTGAATCGTTCAAAATTACTTGGCTCAAGTCCGATCAGAAGCGATAATTGCGATAATTCGTGTTCTCTTCGGAGAAAGCCTTTGTGGATGTTCATCAATCTCTACGGAAGAGTTCGTGGAGTGAGTATGAATGAGTGCAGGGAAGATTCACGCGCTACGAAGACCGCTAAAACACGAATATTCCGGGGACGATTTAATGTTTTAATTGTGGAATTCCTGTCAAAGGAAGGTAGGAAGAGGTGTTTCATGGCAAAAGCGAACATGAAAAAATTTTCAGCCTTTTTTTTGTAGGACTAGGATTTAAGGCTAACGTCTGCGAAATTGAAGAAAATATTCTCGCGACAACAATTATTGTCGAAATAATTTTGATGAGCGGGAAAATTGTGGTTTCCGTAGTTGAAATATTTTTGTCTTTCTATTGTCAGGGGATTGTTAAATAACGCTGTGTTCCGGCCCTAAAAAGACTAAAAATTTCTCACTTCTCTTTTGAGACGCTCAACGCGTGTTGATTACAAATTTATTCCAAAAATCTCACTTCTTTCACAGTGCCCCACCTTTGTTTGATGGAAATCTCAACCAGATTGGTTTAAGTTTCCCGGAAGTATTCACGTTTTTTTGGGTTTAGTCACGCGTGGTTCACACTACTAATGTTGAACCTTTTCAGGTTACTGAAAGGAACGTTTGCATGATTCTTCTGTTTTCACAGGTAACCGTCGGAACTGTGAAAGATAGTCATCTGCTAAACGGACCGCAATCGGAATGTGTTCAGTGAATAAATTTTTGTTTAATTGATTGAGGATTTGGACGAGATCTTGGAAAACGGATTGAATTTTGATGAATTGCACTGTCGTTTAAATAATTTCGGGAACACCCGGTCATTGTTCGGTGATGTTTCGATGATGCCTGCGCAATAAACTTTGACCTTAAGCATGGTTCAATTCGTCTGGTATTAATGCGGATCATATTCAGTTTCTGTGTCGCATTATTTGCAAGGGTTTGGCCAGAAAGATGCGAAGTGGAAAAAGTAGGTGATGCTTGTGACGGGCATGGAAGAATTTCGCAAGCGACCTAGTTTCCGATCGAAGTTCAAATTATCGTCTCCCGAAACCATGTGTGTGGACGATCTTCGTTCCATTTTACTCGAGGTACGGATTTATCTCGATCCACGAAGTGTTGATTGATTATTCATGAGATTTGAATGAACCTTGAAAATATTTTTCCAGTATGGGGTCTCACAGGAAACTTTGAAAGTAGCTGGAGAACGAAGATCTGAAGTGTTGGCCCTGTATTATCGCGTATGTTTGCCACTCGGGCAAAGGACTTTGCCTGACACTTTTCGAGGTCAAGCAATGGAGAAAAAGCGATTGAAATTTGAAAAAGAATCGGCTCTGCGGCGAGACGGGCAAAAGTAAGCGATGAGATATCATCGATGATTTGGAGTGATTTTTAATGTTTGTGGAACTGCATGATTCCCAGACTTGCTCATGGACATGATCAGTCTCCCGCTGCAAGGTTGTTTGGTTCGATTGAATCGAAATTGTCCGACGCGTCTTCATCTGTCAACTCGAAAAGGAAAAGGTGAGTTTACGAGCTGGAGAATACTTCGCAGTCGGTCACTGAATTATTCTTCGTATACAGAATAATTCGGGAAAAAAAAAAATCAGTGTGTGTGGGAAGATCAATTTTAAATTATGGAATGCTTTTTTTGGTGTAAGCATTTTTTCCTATTGTTTTCAAAGTTCATATGCTCTTACAAGTTTTAAACCTCTGTATGCTGGAAAAGAAACCCGGTCCCATGAAATGTAATTGAAATTATTGGAAGTCTAGAAAAAACTTTTTTTGTGTTACAAAACTTACAATGCAGTAACTCCTTAGAATTTCCATGAAAAAATTTGTGTGAAGGAATTCTTTAAACATACAGGGTAGAGCAGAAAGAAGTGGACCAATTTTCAAGCATCTAAATCTCCTGAAGGGCATGATTTTCATCATTGGAAAAAACTTAATTTGGACATTGATCGAGTTCACGTTTGAGTGATGTCCAGCGTTTTGAGAACAGAATAATTGAAAAAATCATGAACTGAATTCATTCTGAAAGGGAAGATTAATTCAGTTTCTGGAACATAGGATTGACATTTTGTTTCATTCATACTTTTCTTTTTGTTTGAAGTCCATGCGTTTGAGAATCTATCTCAATTACTGATCCTTTTTATAAAAATCTTATGTTCGTTTTAGATAGCGATGGTTCTGTCGG
This sequence comes from Notodromas monacha, assembly GCA_905338405.1. NCBI lineage: Eukaryota > Metazoa > Arthropoda > Ostracoda > Podocopida > Cyprididae > Notodromas > Notodromas monacha. Next base: position 70,074 of record CAJPEX010000161.1, on the reverse strand, counting down.
TATTGTATTGAATTTACAAAAGTCGTGCATTCGACTGGAGATCATTTATGTCCAGTATTGTTGAGATATTAACTGTTAAATTCATCACGTTGCAGTGATTCTTCCATCGACGACGCAAGTACATCGAAAAAGTCGCGATTTCAGTGCTCTGTGGATGTGCCCACTTCCTCTTCGAGTCAAAAGCAATCCAGTGTGATACGATTTGGAAACAAGTCGCCGGAGGAGTGTGCAATGAATGGACTGAAGCGTGAGAAAGTGCGTAAAAAATTGAAGATATAGTGGTACTTTAGTTAATGAGTTTTCATGGGAAGTATTGGATTTTAAAAGTCGACCGATAGATTAAACCTTCTTAAAATGACGAATTGGTTTCAAATCCCCCGAAAAGTTTTAAACTGAACAGTGTAAAGCTGTATAACGGGAATAAACTGTTTCAGATCCGTCAAGAATTTCCTGTGTGCATTTTTCAACACATTTTCAATGAATAAATCTTAAGCAAAAAATCGAGAGACGTCAATTGTGCGGAAGAAAAGCATTATTCGTGCCACCACTCACGTTCAATTTTTGTGCGTTTACTCCTGAGACTGAAATTTCAATTCTCTTGTACTCTTTTTACGAAGGTTTGTCGCACTGACGCCATGAGTAGCGAAGCAAGCGGACGAGACCCAATCAAGTCTGGGAGGAAGACAATTTGCTGGCCTTGATAAAAGATGTGTCTCCCTTTGTTATTGTAGCAGCTAGTTTCCTGTTGTCCTTACCTGAGATAGTCATCGCACAAACTTGAAAAATATTCGTCCGTGAGCGTCTTCTGTTCCCCAAGCTCTCCTGACAGCGGCATCAGGAATCACTTTTTTGAAATTTAAGACTTATGTCGACTCAAACCCGTTGTTTAAATTGTACTACTGTGGTCATAATTTTACGGTAGTCTTTCATCCGAAGATATTCTTCCTTTTCCGTTTCGTCCGTGTTGGACAAATTATTTGACACTCCTGTACTTTTTTATATTTGTTCCTTTTGTGTTTGAAGTTGTTTTAGGACGTGCCTCAGGGGAGTTGGTACGGGGGAAAGAGAATCAGAGCTGTTTTGATTGTTGACGGCCAGCTGTATAATTATTTCGAATCAAAACATGTTTTTAAGTATTGATTATTATTATCTTTTCAAAGAACATTTTCAAATAAATATTCGCGCGAAATCCTCATGCCACGAAAAACCAATAGGTGCTCGGCTGCAAAGAAACGACGGCTGCCAAGAAGCGAAGAGGAAGAATCTGATGAAGATGTTATTGAAGAGTTGGACAAATTCCTGGGGAATCACGGATACATGCCTTCAAAAGGTGTTGGTTTTTTTCTATTCATTTTTTTTCAGAAGCTTCGAGCACATTCTTACTTCGTAAATGTTTGAAGCAGAATTCTCTCCGCAAAAATAGCGTGGAATAACTTTCGAGAGTTTTCTGTACAATTCTTTTGCATATTAAATGTTTCAACGTTTTTCAATTTTATTTTCAATTTCTTTATAATTTGAGAGTGCGAGGAAACATTTTAAAACTCGAATTTGTGTTAAGTGAGCAGATTTTGTTTTGTTTTTGAGAATTGTGAATTGATTTTTTTCCTGGCACATGCGACAAAAAATTTGATGAGTACGAAGACCGAAGTACAATATGCTTTATAATTTCTTCGTCTTAGGCTGCTGTTCTTATTTATGTTCGTTCCTTAATTATTTGAGGGTGCGAGAAAATATTCAAAAAGTTGTAGTTATGATTGCAAAGAAAGCAAAGAAATTCGACGGAAGGGGAAAAACCTTTTTTCCATTGCTTGAGATGATTTTTAAATTTAGAAATCTCCCCTTACGCAGCAAACATTGCGAAAATTTCATTTTTCTATTGTTTGCAGTGAAATCCGATCTGACAAAGAAAGGTGATGCTGACAATGGCGGCCCTGTGTTGAAAAACGTGAAGACTCCTGCCCGAAGAGGGAAGAAGGCGAACTGGCTGCTTGAGACCAGGCCAAAGAAAAACTTGAGCGTGTTGGAAACGCTTCGCAAAGAAAAATTCTACTGTGAACGGCTGCTAACATCACTGAGGGCTATCACCGTTCGCCTGCAGGCGAGTGCAAACAAATTTAGACTTTTTCTTGATTTCCGTAATTTTTTCAATTTCCTGGGATCAACATCTGCGTTTTCTTTATTAAATGAAAGCAGATGATTATGAATCTTTTATGATTGCAGAAAATGCGTAGACTTTCGTGACAGCTGTAATACAGTAGATTGAACTGAACTTATCGAGACTTTTCGGAAAGTTGATCACTTGCAAATCTGATTTACCGTGCTCATGTTCTTCTTGACTTGAGTTTATCACTTCATGCTTCCGTTTTTCTCTCGAATTTCATGACTCCGTTTTCTACCAATTATGAGTAGGTTAGTGGAAATTGTGATTTCTTCAAAACCTTTTTGTTAATATCCGTTCGATTTGTTTTTGAATCGAGTGTTCCTGGTCACAAGGAACCTTATCTGAAATTCGTCTTACACGTTCAAACATTTTCTTGTTTCGTTGTTACCGGTGCATGTGAATTAGGATTCTCTTTATGATCGTGATCCAAATAAGTGTGAAAGTAATGATTTCACTTGTCTTCCTCTCTGACAGGTAGAAGCAGTTGGCCTGCAGAAGGAGAAAGCAAACGTCGAAGCAAAGTCCACGTTAGACACTGTCGATAAACTCATCGAAATTGACCCTATTGAAGTGAGCTCCAGTAAAGATATCGATCGTATCTCGAGCTCGTATAAACCCCTGGCTCTAGACGATTCCGAATCGGAATCTGATATGGAAAATGATCGACGAAACTCGTCAAGTGATGATGCCAATTCGTCTGGGGAGGAGTCTGACGGGAGCGTGACAGGGATAATTGAAGCTTTCAAAAAGGCTGATCACCTGAACTGGGGACTGGGAGAAATAGAAGAAGACGTAGAAGAACTTCCCGATAATGATGATCTCGATTTATCTGTTCCTGGTCCATGTGAGTTAGAAAAATGCTCCTTCAATCACGTTTCATTAAAAAAAAATTTTTTTCACAGCTGGAACAAGACCCGTTGTGATGCTTCCAGAATATGAATATGAAGAAGAGAGCTGTTCAGGCGAAGACTGATTTTCGAGTGATGTCTCATTGTGGCTTTTATGTTAATTTTTTCTAATATGCTTTATAAGTGAAAGCTGTTGAATTGTTGTCGCCAACAACTTTTCTCTCTTCTATTTCTCTGTGATGCCCCGCCTTATCCAACCGTTATTTTCTTTGAAGTTTTTTCCGCTTCATGGTGCTGGTTCCCTTTGAAGAATCCACGTTTTGGTGAAAATAACGAAAAATGAACGAATTAATTGATAGGATTGTGTTTTTTATGCCGTACTGTACAGTAAAATATCGTTGTAGCGAAACATTTCGGACTTTAATAAAGCTTCGTTGTAAACAAAAATCCGTTATAACGAAATCAAAATAACATTATGGCTATTCTGCAAGGAAAACCATTTTTTCTTGTAAGCAATGATTCGATATAGCAAGGTTCGTTGTAACGACATTCTAGTGCTATAAATACTGTAATGTATTTGCAATATGCACTCGGCGGTGCTCAATAAGAACATTGAAGGGATTGAGTCTACAATGAAAAAGTGAGGTTTGAAAAGTATTGACTTGTGTGTCTGTAATTCAAGATAGAAAGGCTACGCAAAATTTTGTCATTTTTTTGTTTCAAAATGTATGTGCAAGGCGTGGATTAGGCCGATGTCTGGTAGTTTTAAAAGTATTGGTAATTTATTCAAAAAATGCAGTTCGTATTTCCCTTCTTGGATGTCACGAAATATGGCGTGATTCCTCTCAAGGAAACTAGCTCCAATTTCGTAAAATTGATCTTGGTTAAGATTGAGTCGAGTCTGTTGTTCGGTTGGGTAAGTGTTTCAGGCGACGGGCATTTCATGAAATAGAGTTGTGTGTAGTAATGAAAATAACTGTTTTCTTATTTTTTTTAGATGTGTCCAATATTTATTGAATTTGTGGAATTGTGGTGATGAGCAAGTTCTTTCACGATGGAAGAAGCGCTTGTACCGGTTGGCGAAATTGCGTTATGCTTCAATGAAAGTGACTTCACATCGGTGAGTTGAATCAGGCTGATCTTTTTGAGACCTCAGCTAAATATTGAATGTATTTTTCATTTTTCAGAAAAGTTTTTCAGTTGATGGTTTTGTTCGTCAAGCCAGAAGTAGGGTAACCCTGAGCCAACTCCGTGATGATTTGAAAGTGTACCAGAAATTGTTGAGCTCGGCTCTTATAGAGCTCATAAACAAAGACTATGCCGATTTTCTCAACCTCTCGTCCACCTTGATCGGAATGGACAAAGCAATCCTTAATTTGATGACGCCACTCGAAAGATTTCGATCTGAAATCTTGGTAAGTCTGCCGAAATGTTTTTTTCCTTATCATGACTTAAAGCTTGTTTTCTCCCTTTTTTCAGGATGTTTCAAAATCGATTAAAACTGTGGAAACTGCGGTTGACGACCAGCTGAAGGACGCGAGAAAAATCCGAGAACGACGATCGGATCTGGAGCGACTGGTGCACATCATTCATTGCGTCGAGAAAATAGAAAAGTTGCTGGATAAATCTGGAATGGGAGATTCTGAAGATGCATCGCACAAAGGTGGTGTGGTTGAGAGAATAGCGTCGGAGCTCAACCAGCTTCATTTCCATGTGGCAAAAGCTCAAGGCATGGACTTGATGTCTTCTATCCAACCGGTTTGTAAAAATGCTATCCATGTCCCAAAGGAAAATTTTCAGATTTTCTTTAGGGGGAATAGTGAGGCTCTGATTTTAAATTTCAAATTGGGCCCTGGCTCAAATTAGATAGACAAAAATTGACAAACCTAAAGATTTTATTTATCTTTATGAGTCTTTCTGGCTCATTTGTTGATATCATGCAGGTGGACTTTTTTTTACAACGAAATTCAGGATAACCTTTAAAAAATTCGTTATAGGGAATCCCATAGTGGGTAGGGAACACGGTTATACTAAAAAAAATTAATTGTATGGAGAAAATCGTTGTAAACACAATTGTTTCAGCGAGTGTGACAGGCCAATCTCCCTCGAGCCAAATTCTTCCGCTCTCAGTCACTTCCAGAACAATTGCACTCTCTCTTTTATGGTCGCATGAATGACTTCAAGAATAGGGAACTCAACTGCAGGGTTTGAGGCCCGCAAAATTTGAGTTGGATTCAACACGGGTTCATATTTTAAGCGCATATTATTGAAGTATGACTTCGCAAATTATTTCATAGAGTAAGGAGTTTAATTTAAATGGATTCAACAATTGGGTTTTATGTGTTGAGATGGGCAAGAGTGTGTCACAATAACAGTAGACTTCAACGGTAACTATTCTGAAGTGACCAGATCAAGTTTTAGACTACGTAAATAACAAAAAGACAGGAGTTTTAGACGAGAACCAGTTTCTGCAAGACAAGAGTTTTAGTACTGATATTGTTGAAACCTACTGTTGCTGTGGAACATTCTTGTCAATCTCAACTTGTAAAACCCAATTGTCGAATCTTTCTGTATTAAATTCCTTGCTCCATAAAAATAATTTGCGAAGTTATATTTCAATATGTTGTAGAAAATATGAACCCACTTGCTGAATCTAATTAGCTTGTTTGGGTCTCAACGGGCCTTAAAACCTGCATTTGAGTTCTCTATTCTTGAAGTCACTCAAACGCAACCATAACGAGAGTAAGTGCGGTTTTACTGAGAGGGACTGAGAGTTTGGCTCCAGGGAGTTGGGCATCCACCGAAACAAACCTTTTTCTGTTTCAGAGAATAGCGTACATCGCAAATGCACTGCAAACAAACCTGGAGGAAGATTTTGTGGCGAGTCTCGAGAAGAAAGATGTCGAGGCGATACGTCGTTGTTTGCGGATTCACGTCACGATTGACCGCGTTCCGCAATTGGAGTCCATCTTCAGAATCCGCGTAGTGCGCCCGTATTTTGAGAAACACGTGAATATCGAACTTTTTAGTCGCCCAGGAGCTTCGGAAAAGGATGCACTCGCTGTTCTTTTCGCTTCTCTGCTTGACATCGTGTCAGCAAAATGCTCGATCCTCCAAGAAGCTTCCGCCGGAGGAGCTGGGTGAGTGGTATTGTAAAAAATTTCGGTTGAAAAAATTGTCAGTTGTTAATTGGAACTCGCCGTGTTCACCGCAAAGTTCTTCCGAAAATTCTCCCTCGCAAAACTGCGAATCCTTCTTGTGCAATATTTTTTTCCGAGTCCATGAAAATTGAAATATTACCTATGATCGAAATATTCTTGCCTGATTTTATGTTTAAAATTAAAAGTGTAATTCTTGTGGAAGAGGGAAATTCTAGATGCTGGAATATTTTCAGACTCGAAGTCGTCAGTGGATATGATTTTCTGGTCAATTCCGTATGGCCCGAAATCGTTTCTTTTTTGGAGAGCCGTGCTCCATCTTTATTTGCCCTAGGATCACCCACTTCATTCCATCCGGTGAGTGAAATTTTCTTCACAATGTCTGAAGCACGATTACAATTCAGTCTTCTCATCAAGTGAAGTTGATTTGAAATGTTGGAGTAAATCAGTTTTAGTAGATATTCTCCTGTTATCATTACTTATGCTGATTCGGTTCTACGAAAGACAGCTCCTGAAATCTTATCCTCCTTATTAAATGCGTGATTTGTGTGCTCTATTTTCTTGAATGAGTTGCGAATTCCTTTTTTTTCAGAGATTTTTGGCCAGCATGGCGTTTTTGGAGAACTTTGAAGAGCAATGTGGAAATCTGGAAAGCGTTCGGCGTCTCAGAGCTCATCCATCTTACCTCGTATTCATCAACAAGTTCAATCTCCCGGTATACTTTCAAATTAGGTGTGTAAACCAAAGTGAGTTTCTGAAAATGTGTGAGAATGCAAAATTTTCCAAAAGGTTCCAGGAAATTTCGTGTTCTTTCGAGAAGAGTTTGACGATGCGGCCGTTGAGTGAGTGGGTCAACCGAGATGGATCATGTCGACTTCATGCCAGCGAGACGTTGGTTATATGTCTGAACCAATGCTGGGATGATGGAGTTTTTCTTTCACCTTTGGTTCACCGATTTTTGAAGCTTTCGGTTCAGTTGCTGTCACGTTTCTGCGTGTGGTTGCAATCTGTTAGCAAAATGACCGTGAGTTTACTTGGCGATTGTCCTGCCTTTTTTTAAAACTTGTGTTGACCTTTTCACAAGAATGACCGCATTCTTCAAGAACCGAATGGTCACTGCTCAAAATTTACGTGATCAATTTTATCTCCAACTTCTTTTGTGTAGTACTGTACTGTACATATTTCCAAAAGGAGCTACAATACTTTATTCTCTAAAGATCATGCTAGTTGATGGAAAACTTGCAAAAGTGAGGTTTAATCCTGGAGTTTCTGCCTATTCCTTTAAAAAAAGGGTACAGTTACACCCTGAGATGCGGATGTATTTGCCCCATGGACGTTCTCCGCATGTTGGATAACGTTTTCCCATACACTGCAATGGGAGTACTGTATATGCAATTAATTCTCCTATTTTTCGAAAATCTGGAAGAAGACCCCAAAAAATTGGCTATAATTTTTTTTAACTCAACTTAAAACTCAATTCGTGAACCCAAACAGAGGCAACTGCAAGATACAGAAAAATAACAGCGTGAAAGAAAACCAGACAGAATCTGCCATATTGGCATGTAAAGGAGCCCAAAAAGTGAAGAACAAGCACACATCTTGCTGTACTGTCTTCAGATGATGGAAAGAAAACCGTAAGAAGAGAAGCCCAAGTTGGCCTGTTTTTGGTGATGAATCAGCGGAAATTTATATTAAGAACTACAGTATTTTGAATTTTGTGAATATAAATGGCTTAGTTTGTTCTAGAGATATCAAAACGTTGGAAGGAAAGTCAATTTTTGTAGAAATTTTGGCAGTGTCCGTATTTTGAGACGTTGTCCAGATGTCGGGGCAAATTCCTTGAGTCAAACGTCCCTAAGTCGAATCGTTTGTATGTCAGGGCCCCAATGAAGTTCGTTCATCGACTCTGACATTTTTTTTAATATTTTTTTTTACCAGGATTGAATTTGGAAGGCAACTTTCTTTAAAAAAGAAAAATATCTTCAATTTTGGTCCACTGTTGAAAAATAAATTCATTTGAAATTCGCGAACGGTATTTTACTTACAGAAAGTAATGGGTGATGTGCTTCTCTGCATCTTAGTTGAATTTCGATGTTGTTGAATTTATTTAAAGAAAGAAATTCATTAGGAAAAACATTTTTTCTAGAATTTTGTTTTGGTGCTACAAAAAAGTGCACCGAGTTGATACCACATGAGAATTTTTTTTTCTCCATGATTCACCAATGTTTTCACTAACCAAGCAGAGAAAAGTCCCAAGAAAAAGAATCGACTGGATAATGAAGGGAAATCGAGTTCGATTTAATTTGACCGTCCTTGAAACCAATTTCTTCCTTCTGTTGGCAGCTCACAAGAGTATCTAAGCATTTGCAGCTTTTTTTTAAGTGGCGGAAGTTCTGGCGGAACGATTTGGTTGGTTGAAAAATACGAAAATTACCTTAAATAAAATTGCTTCATTTTTTATTTATATAACGTAGTCAACTTCAGTTCATTACAGTGGTGTACTTGAAAATCGAAAAAGTGGCGTAAGTTATTCGATTACCTAATATTTTGTGACATCCAGTTCTGATGCGAGCTGTTTCGTTCGATTGTTTTCCTCATCTTTTTTCTTTTTAAACTCGCCCTGCACCCAAGGCGTGATTTTAATATTTGTATTTTTCGTTTTTTTTTTATCTGCTATTGTTTTTCTTATATTTCAAAGGTTAAAGATGGTTCAAGCTCATCAGATGACTCGCTGTTATCCGTTGACGCGGGGAAAGAAGGTCCCTTAACAAAGAACATGAGCACGTCTGATCTTCCGTCACATGCGGAAAAGAGTCCCGGAATGGCGAGGACGGCAACGACAGCCAATTTTTCTTTGGATAACAATGACGTCGTTCCTGAATCAGCATTGACAGTTGATCAGGCAGTCAATTTAGTATCAGACATTGCTAATATTCGGGACTATGTTTCTGAATTGGTGAGCTCGCGGGTCTTTCCGAAGATAGAACGACTTGGCGTCACGACCTTGGATCAAGTTCAAGGTATGTTTGAACGGTTTCATTCTCGATTATTTGTTTCTAATACCGGAATTCGAAATTAAAATTTCACTTAGAATGTTTCAACGAATCATTTCGACAACTCGAGTGCCAAGAAGAACAAGTTGCGCAAATACTCGTCAACCATTTAACCTCTGGAGGAATGAAACACTTGAAAGGCATCATGGACATTCCACGATTATTCCGTAGAACAAACCGCGAAATTTCAACGAAAGCCTCCAGTTACATCGTTTCCGCATTGAATCCAGTCTCGAATTTCCGCCTGAAATTCAAAGATTGTGTGCACGAGGTGCGAATGAAGAAATGGCTCCTAGATGTTTCAGACGTTTACGGGAAACAGTAAGTTGATGAATGTGTATTTCGAATCGAAGCGTAATTATGATGCATTTTTCGTATAATTTAGATTGTACGGATCCATCAACGAAGTTCTCACGTCAGTACAAAAAATGGAGGAAAGTCTGAAAAGATTGAAACGGATGAAAGCCGGTCAGAAGACGGAAGATGCCACGCTTAAAACCAGCGACTCTTTAACTGATGACGAAAAAATTCGCCATCAGCTTTGGTTGGATGCGCATTATTTTGGAGATAAAGTGAAGGAAGAGTTCGGAGTTGACTCTCAGTCCGTGGATTTATTGCTGAAGTTGGTCGATAAAGCAAAAGCACCGATTGGACTCGAAAATTGATGAAAACGTGCCTGTGCCCAGGATGTGATCACTGTCTGATTTAGCACCATTCCCTGAAGGATTACTGGGAGTTGGTTTTGTGGGAGACGGTTGAAGTTATCGCGGCGTGTTTCATCTGTAAAGTACATCGCAAAAATCAAAGAAAACTGCGTAAGAACCAGTATTTTATTTTATTAAGCGTAAGTAGAAGGCAGAAGCATTTTTCGAAAGAAAGCAGGGAACAACCATATTTTTTCTACGATAAAATACAGCAGAAACTGAAGATTTTCTGGAAAGTTACTTCGGATTGGAAAGGATTCTACAATAATGAATTTTCAATGAAAAATGAATTTTTCATGCAATTCTTCCGCTTCTCGTACCGTAAGCACGATTAAATCTCTCGGGGAGCAACAATCCAATCGTTGAAAAGTACGACATATAACTTGATGATCTTGTTTGGACTGCACTGAAACTTTTTGGACACTCCATGCCGTTTTTGTTCATCGAATTCAGTGATTCTTGGAGTTTTGCGGTGTATTTTACTAAAAATTGCAACTTCATAATTTTCTCGTTTCGTTTCGAGCAATCTGCAGTGTTGTTGGGATTTATTGATATTTTTGGGTTTTTGTTGCATCAAATCACTGCGTTATTAACGAAGCTGAAACTTATTATTTTATTTTTTCGGGAGAGGATGAAAATCTTAACCTATGCATATTTTCAGGACAGAGTTTTTTGCATTATTTTTATGTAGTTGAATTGTGCTGATGAGTATCCGGATATTATCAGTAAATTTTTTGGAAAGTGGAGGCCGAAAGAAACACGTGACTGATCAAAATGAGATTGAACCCAGTGTTTTGTGCAAAGAGCATTGGGCGAATGCTCGAATATTATTCGCAGTTCAACCCTTCGCCGTTGTCCATCAAACAATTTATTGATTTTGGTAAGTCAACGTTTTTTTATTCGTCTGTTTGTATTTTATTTTGGCAGTTGATGATTTTTAAACTTTGTCGTCATCTACTCCAGTAAGCGTGAACTATTTCAATTTTGAGTAATCTAGTTTGACCCTTTGCACCATACTTTTTTTTCCAGTTTCATTAATCTAAGTGTGTGCGCAATCGTTGGGTCACTGTGCAATATTGAATCCCTCTTCTCTAAGGGGAAACAAATATTTTTTTGCCTTTTCAAGTGCACTTGAAAGCTTAATTTTCAAGCTTTCTGAACGCGTCATTTAATTCTTGAATGCGATTAATTCATCTGTGCGTTTTATTTATTCAGGATTAAATGCGACGGAAAGGACGTCGTTCAACTTTTTGCGCCAGGAGTTACCTGTGCGCCTGGCTAACATTATGGCGGAAATACATTTGCTGCCCGAGTATTTACTCTCGATGCCATCCTCAAAGATGGTACATGGATGGTACGAGCGGTCATTCCTGGAGATACTTGATTTCCAAAAATCGGATTCAAACGACCCTGCTGTGCTGAATACGTGAGTGAAATTCATGAACTCGGATAAATCAATTCAACCAAAAGACGTTGCTGTAAGTTTTCTAATTCGCGTAAAAATAGTGAAAAGTCCTAAATTTTGTACAGTATCCTGCTTAAAATTCGGCATTTTAGTTTTTACTCGCGTACCACGCGCACCTTTTTTTCAAAATTGACGGGAACAAATTTGGTGCGCGTCATCGACGGAAATGAAAAATTTCGAACAATGTCAGAAGTGTGCGGAACACTTGAAAGTAACGGGATATTTTTGCCAGGAACCTTTTGAAATGAAAAAAAAATCGAAAATTAATTGAATTCAGGTTAAATTCGAATTTGAATTCTGATGTCTCTTATTTTTTAAGTACAATATTGAATTTTTCAGTCGCTAAGAATGGGGTGCGCTTCTTACTCCTGGAGTGGTTTTCATCAAAATTTTTAGGGTGAAAAACTAGGGAGCATGCCTTACAGTACAGTACTCCATTTCGCGCGTTAAATACGGTATTTTAAATATTTTTCTGTGCATGCATGAATGTTCGAAGATTGTTGACGAAAATATTTTCAATGGCCAGAGCGTAAAATATACAAATAAAAATGTGTTCCGAAACCCGATCAACCCTTTCGTTCTACTGTAGCAATGGCATTTTTCATACGAGAGGATCCCAAAAAGAACTGAAACTTCTGCTGTAGTCCAACATTTTTATGGTATACATGACGAAGTACAAGCTGAGACCTAAAAGGATGAAGTTGTATGACTTACAGTCGTGTACGACAATTTTCTTTACCCGCTAAAATAAGCTTTATGCGCAAACCGGTTTCTAGATTGAGTTCAGGTCCTGCTTGTTTCCCTTGTCTATCGGCTAAAATGAATTTTTTTTTCACCGTTAGTTTTGTGGAAACGCTCATCAAGATCAGGAATCGTCATTCAAGCGTCGTCGAAACGATGGCTCAAGGTGTCATCGAGCTTAAAGAAAGCAGAGATGTCGACGCTGTTACGGAAAATTCGATTCAATATTTCTTGGATCGGTTTTATATGTCACGCATATCAATTCGAATGCTCATCAATCAACACAGTTGAGTGAATTAATTTGTTGTAATTTATTCTGCGATCAGCTGAACGATTCAAAAAAATTTTAATCTTTTTTAGCTTTGCTTTTCGGCGGAGAACTGAATGGCGGACAGAGCAACATTGGATCCATCGACACCAAGTGCAACTTGGTGCATGTAATCCATGACGCGTTTGAAAACGCTCGATTTTTGTGCGAACAGTACTATTTGGCTTCTCCGGATTTGATCATTCGTGGAGTTGATGGAAACGGTGAACTTTTTCAATATTTAAATTGTTTTGGATTTAAGTGAATGGATTTTTGGCATTTTTATTATTTTTAATTGAATTATCGTGGACGGATTTATTTACGAGAAACGTCTGCGTGTTGAATTTTTTTTGGTGTTTTTAACGGACGATTTTGATTAAGTTGATGTTATCAATTGATGAAGTCGATTAACCGAGGCACGACTGTAAATCTGTGATAAACTTTCTCTCATGTTCATTTAATGATGCATGGAAAGCAATCATGACGCATTACGTTTTTCTTGCAGAACCGACACAATTGCATTTGGTCTACGTCCCTTCGCATTTGTACCATATTTTCTTCGAACTGTTCAAGAACTCTCTACGTGCTGTAGTGGAGCACCTTGGTTCGGGTGAGAGTTATCTTATTTTCGAGTATTTTACTCCGGTTTTGTATCTGGACGTTTATCTCTCTTGTTCCTCTGTAGGGACGACGGAGTTTCCTCCAATCGAGGTTCGGATCTCGGTGGGTAAAGAAGACATATGTATCATGGTATCCGATTTGGGCGGAGGGATTCCGCGCAGCTCGTCGGACCTTTTGTTTGCGTACACCTATTCTACCGCCCCGCAACCCTCGCCAAGTGGATCGGGGTCTGCCCCACTTGCCGGTAAATATTTCCTTTCTTTTATTTTTGGTTTTTTTAGTTTCAGGATTTTATTTATTTTGCCAACCATGCTCGTTTTAGGATACATTTATAGTGTACTGAAGTGTATCAGCCCCGCTGTGACTTAGCACCCCATTACATAGGTGTCGCACGAAGTTTGTCAGGAATAAGTGAGGTTCGAACGCTCAGCAAGTCAGGAACTTTCGGCTTGTTTGACTGACAGGATCCTTTTAGGATGAATATACGTAGCGTATTCAGTAAGCAAATTTATTTTTCGCGTCCAAAATTTCCTTCGACTTTGATTTACATGCAATCTGTATTTGTCGTAGCCTTTACCACTTGTTGACGTTTTACAACTTCAATGCGGGGTTATGTTGTTGTTTGGATGAGAAATTCACACAATGCGTGCGTGACACAGGGAAGGATGAGTGAGAAACGGGAAGATTCAATTTTTGGTCGTTTGGCAACGTTCGATAAATATTTTTTTAAAACTGAAGCTAAGTTTTATGCACTCTTCCATCTTTTTAGGATATGGGTACGGGTTACCGCTGTCGAGGTTGTACGCTCGATATTTCCGTGGGGACCTTCTGGTGACATCGATGGAGGGATATGGAACGAATGCATTGGTGTATCTGAAGGTTAGTCAACAATTTAGTTCCCTCTTCCTTCTTTTTTCTCGCTGCAGTTTTAAATTAAACTCCGTGAAAGAATCACTTCGGCGTCATGTATGAGAGGAAAAATGAATACATTTATTTCGAATAAGATCAAGTTAAGATTTCGCCGAGACAGGCATTACTGTATACCGTACTTTGGGCTATTTTACGTCTGAAGATAGCGGTCGCCGTTTTTTGCCATACACTGAGGGACTGAAAGTGTCAAAACATTTATTTACTCTCCTAATGAAGTACTGTGAGCCAACTCCTCGTAAAGTTGGGAAGTTTATCGTGAAGCTTGATCGTATTCTGTGATGTACTTCACAGGCATTGACTAGTGAAGCAAATGAGCTTCTCCCGATATTCAACAAAGCGTCGTCGAAGAACTACGAAGGCTCAGTGCAGACATCGGACTGGAGTGTTCCTGGACAATTTTCCACAAACTTGAGGTATTTCTGAGTGGTTCTTCAGCTATGGACTGGTTGACAAAAGATGGCTTCATTGTGCGTCGTCTGAAGCCTCGTTTCATTTACTAGAAGTTCTAGTCGGAAATTTACCGACGTCGTCGATGACACTTTTCTCAGATTCGTCGAAACGTGGCATTTTTTTTAGAGGTATAAGATCTTCAGATTGTCTATTCTGGAAACACGGCGTTTGTCTTCCCTCATCGCCTGACGGGGATGTCGAGAAAGTAAATCGGTTTTACAGTCCGTTACTAACGGTTTTGTCAAGAATTGGAATTCTCTGCAGCGTTTGCCAATGTTCAGCCAAACGTAAAGAACTTTTCAGGGAAGGAAGAGGCTGAAGAGATGCATAATTTTGTACCAGATCCGCGTGACGTGTTTCTTCTAGGCGTATGATTGGTGCTTTCGGTTCACTTGTCAAGTTTGCTACTAGTCCTTGTTGAAGTCGAGTTTCAACTCGGTTCGATTGATAGTGTTATACGACTTTTGTGGTCGGCTTTGATTTTGGGTGGCTGTGTTTTATTTCTATCCGGATGCCGTTAATGCACGCAAATGAATCTCCCTCTTCCGACGCATTTTTATTGGCTAAGTTGGGCCTTGCTGGAAAATGGTCCAAGTGCCTGTTTTCGACAGGTGTGTGAAAAGGAAGAAGAGATGTTTTTGCGAAGTGTGACATAGAACCGGATTTTCAGAGGTGGTATTGGAAAACTTCAATTATACCAATGCGACAATCAGCAATCGCTAAAATTCACTTGAAGGATTTGTTACCTGAAAGGGTTGGTTCTTGAGACCTATCAGTGTTGTGTTTCACGTGTTGAAGAATTGTCAAATGGGTGGAACTGTACGGGATATCATTCAATCGAGCTGTCATTGCCAATTTGTGGCTCAGGCAGAGTGAAATTTTAGGCAGAGATGCGAGTGAGTGAAATGATCAGGGACAATTACGAAAGTTCATAAGAGTTCAAAATAATTAGGTTGCTCCAAGAAGTCTTCTGGGAGAGCGAGACGTCGAAAGTTAAGCAGCAATTTGAAAATCCTTAGCAAATCAACATAGTCTTGTTATCGTTGGTGATCGAGAAGATTCTGAACTCTGAGGTAAAACTTTGAAGCCCAAACGAAATATGTTCAGAATAGTGAATTTCTGATAACAAAACTTTGTGACCGCCCCTCGTGTACCGCGTGCACTTCGATTTGAATGCCTAAAAAACTTGAACGCATCAGGATTTCTGGTTCAAAATGAGTCGTGCCGAACACTTCAGTGGATAATTCGGGATAAGGTGATCCAAATTTTCTTCCGAACATGAGCAGGACGAGTATTCCTAGCACGCGAAAAATAAAATCAGATAGGAATTCAGTGAAAAGCTATTAAAGGTTTGTACGTGCGAGATTAAAAAATAAAAAGGGGTCCGTCGAAAGCTTTTCGGCAATTCTTACGAAGTTACATGTTAGTCTCTTCCTTGATCAAAATTCACGCGCACTCGCTGCGCGCTGAGTTGTCCTCGCATCTACTTGGAAAATGCCGCTACCCCTTGTACCCGATGATGGTACCAATGGCGCCAACGACCTCATTGCCAAAATTGACGAACTGGTACAACATCGTCACAGGCCGGAACCGAAGACCATCAGTCAGATAGTTTACGAACGCTATCATCCGTTTGAAGGTAACGCTCTTCTACCTGGGGATTTCGTTGGTTCCCCCATCGAATTTCCCAGAACATTTCATTGATCTTTTTTTCCCTTATTGTAACTCAGCTAACCTACTTGGAAATTGGTTCGGGCCACATGAGAAAATATAGTAGTGCGAAAACCTGATCGGGTGTTAAAATCCCGTAACTTGTTATGCATCAGGAAAATCCTCTTTTTTTACCGTCTTGTTCCACTTTGGTGGATTATTTCTGAATAAGCACCCTTGAGTACTCATATTGCCTTCAATCAACGACGTGAAAATATTTTTGAGTTTAAGCAAATCGATACCTCTTACTCACTTCTGAAGGCAAAGTTGAACTGTGAAAAGCTTTGGAGAAGTACAAAGTTTATATTCGAAGCAAATGCAGGGATCAAAGCTCGAAATGAAGGTTACATTTTCCTTTGTGAAAGGTAATCCTAATCTTTCAAAACGATTGGAGGGAAAACCCAAAGAAACACTTTCCCAATTTTGTGATCCACGGGATTTTTTCTCCGATGGGATTTTATCCTGCACACCCATAATGCATGAAATTAAATTCAATTATTTAACCTCTCACCTTGAATACTTGAAATCTAAAATGCCCCTGAAAGTAGATACAATAAGGCTGGTCGCTTTTCTTAAACGTGGTTTGGTGAACAAAATTCTTGATCTGGTAGATTTTCAATTGGTAGAGCGTCAAAACCCTAAAAATGAAATTGAAACGAGAATAACTTATACTCTTCTGAGCAAACTTTTTGTCAGAATTGAATTAAGTAACTCCGTTATCCGACTTTTCCTTCCTTTCTGATTTGCATCCGTTGCTTTCTTCATTTTCTTCCTAAAATGAAATTATCCGTAACCACGGATATTGTCTGATGGAGTTAATTTGTTTTGCGAAGCCTTCGAAGAAACCTTGCAAGACGCTTGGGAACTGGGCGAACCGGTCAGGCGAGAAAAAGCGGGTATGGGTTGTTGCTCGGACAAGAAGCCGTCTGCACCATCTTCAGGCTGTGGCTGTGGCCCGAAAACGCCACAAACGAAATCTGGTGGTTGTGGTTGTGGACCCAAGAAAGGCGACCCGGAACGCATAGAAGGCGGAGGATGTGGTTGCTCTGCTCCCACGGTCCCTTCGCCGACGGGCAAGTCAAAGAAACTGGAGGACCTCACCTTGGTTGACAAAGATATTGCTAATAAAATCTACAGGTTAAGTACCAAACTTGATTCTTTTGCTCAAGTTCACGTTTAATTAGAGTCTTCGTCGAAAATTGCTTTACGTTTTGCTGATGGTATGCTGTACATCGGTGTATATATCTTTGGTGTGGGAATAATTTTTTAGATGTAGAATGCAGGCTTTGATGGAATTTTCTTAAACAAAAAAAATTCTGAAAGCGTAAGAATTGGAGTACAATACAGTATAATCTACAACCAAGAGACGAATATATAACATGACCCAAATCTTGTTCCGACCTTTCTGGCCACAATTTTCCCCATTTCGATAACGCCTTTCAACTTCGTCTTTCACAGAAATGCTAGTTGGAAGGATAGATTCATAATAGCCTCAGTAAAGGCTGGATTCCTGGACCAGAAGATTCTGAAAGCTGTCGCTGAAAGAACGGGTGGATTAGATTTAATGAAGGAAATCGGCACAGAAATCAAAGAACAGAATCAATCTAACGTAGAACCCGTGCCAGGAGGTGGGTGCCACTCTTCAGCATCTGGATGCGGTGGAGCCAAAAATATTCAGGTCGAAATCCCGCGTGCAATTTCTGGCGGAAGTGCGAGATCCGCTCGATTTGCACCTGACACCGAGGAGGAAGAAGTGGAACCTATTGCTATTTCATGGAAGAAAGCTCCTGTTTGTAGAACTCAAGAAGGTGTTGTCACGAATTAAAAATGAAAATGTTCTTCCAAGAAATGCTCTCAAGAGGAATATTCTCGAGGAAATTTCCCGTCTGCTATTCTAGTCAGAAGTGAATCAGTATCTCTGGAAATCTCTATATGCTCGTATTTTAGAAAACTTTCCTTTCCCTTCCGTTAATATAGCTTTAATGTTCGAGCGTTTTAGATTAACTCAGATTCGGATCGCCTCGAGGTTAAGAAACGTAGATAAGCATCACTGGAAGTTATCCTCGCGACACCATGATGAAATTCCAGCAAATGCGTTAGAGTCCCTTTTGTTTTGCTTTCCATCAGTGTTGGCCAGCGATCGAAGAAATCTTATGCTCGAAGCTTTCCCCTTGACGAACATTCCGGATATAACCCCAGTCCGAACTCATTCTTCCAACGAAGAATTCACCATCAAATGGAAAAATTCCTCTCGTCAAGTCGAGCAGGAAATCCGTTCTGAACCTTTGACGCAGCCGAAACCTACTTCGGTTGAAACTGCTGTTCTTCCTCCGCCGCCTCCTCCACTTCCTCCAGTTGTTCAGCATCCTCTGAACGTTGACGAACATGATGATGCCCTCAGTGAAATCAGTCGGAATGCTTCAGGCGGAGGACATTATATCAGATATTCTTGCAGAGCTTGCAGACTTCCTATTATGCCGATCATGCCGCCTGGGCGGATCAATCCGAGCCTGTACAGAGCAGCTGCCAGGTGCACGAAGCTGTTCTTTTTTCTTCCGAGTGATTTAGTTTCAAATTTAATTGTATCATTCTGAAATGAAATACGTGTTGATTTAGGCTGCCGTAAATTTTAGTTCTTAACAGTGTACTGTATGTGGAAAAGATCAAAGACGAATCACGCTCTTCGATAATTTGATAATTTCAGGAACTGTTCTACATAATGTTCCAATTATTGAAAACATCTTACTGAAGGCTCCCTGATTTTATTCAATAAAATCAACGGCGGTTGAACTTTTAAGCACGTGTTAAATATGAAAAGATGCGCTGAGAAAGAAAGCCGAATGTCTTCTCGGATTTCTTAAATTTGCTATACGGAATTCGGATTTTTTACATATATATTTTTTTTATCAGACTTTAAGGCTTCGGTGTAAATAACGTTTTTATTTTTATTCATTCATTTACTTAAGAATTTCTTCTGTCAAGTTGCTATATTTAAATCCAAGCGCGCATTCTCCATGACGAAAAATTTATCAATTGTAAATCTTGTCGATGATGCTTAAATTATAATTCGAACAAAAACCGAATAACAAATATATTTTTTCAGAACTAGTGGAGCTGGATTTCGTGGGAAAAGCTTGCATCGTGGCGGGAAAAAACGCAGAGGAAGTATCAGAAGAAAATCCTCTGGCTCTGAAATAATTTACGACGACTTGGCGTTTGAAGAACCCGAATGGAAAGCTGAAGGGAAATTCTGTACCTGTGCGAATCCTGTTCTGACCCCGATTCAAAGCAAGGAAGACCTTTTCTCTGGTAATCGTGCGTTGACTTTTGAGGATGACCGACCAAAACCTGCGTCTGCCAGCGTTGCCGTTGCAACTACAGAGTCTCTGGTGACGACTGTAGCCATCAAAGAAGAAAGAAATGCGCCAGAAAATGAAGAGACTGGAAATACGAAGAACGAGTACATGAGCGATTCTCCCAATGCTAATCCCGGTTTCGGATACCCGAACCAAGGTGCGTTTTTTGACCGATATTTTCTCAGCAGCAAAGAAGTATCGGGAATCATCTCATTTGCCCTTCAGGTGATCAGATGATGCCCACCGCATTTCCGGCCGGATTTATGCCTGTCTTCATGACTTACAACCCGGCATCGCAATGTCCGCAGTTTACCTTCGGAATGCAACCCGGCATGGCCGCACCCATGATCGCTTTCCCTCCTCCACAGTTTTTCTCATTCCCTGGCTCATATCCTCCATCACCCAACAGAAATGAATCCAAGCAGAATAAGCCCCTGGTGGAGGAAGTTAAAGAACCGCGAGTGGACGAATTTGAGTCTCAGCCTCCGTCTCCCTCGGGAAATCCGGAAGTGAATACTGTCGAAACGAGATCTCCGATGGACTTGGGCGCGGAAACCAATGAAGGAGTGACGATCATAGGGAAACCTGGAGCATTGGCATCTTGGTTGGAGAAGCAACAAATTCATGATGCTTTGCATAAAATCCCTGAAATCCCGACCGAGGTCGATTCATCGACGCCTCATCAAGGGAAGAAAGCAGAGATTTTAGAGAGAAAAATGAATCTTCAAAAGACACAAGAGTCACAATCTGGGTGGTTTCGCATGCAGCGATTTCTTCAAGACAAGCTGAATTTAATTGGTGGCACGAAACTTCCGAGTATCTTAGGAACGGTAAGGGCCATATGTGGGATGGAGCAGAAAATTCCACGGCTCCAAAATTTCCTCGTGGATGATAATCCTGTAGGCCTGAAAATTTCGCGGGGCACGAAAATCCTGAAACTTGGATTCATGCTTCAAAAAAAATAAATAAACCCCTTGATAAATACATAATTATTAGATTATAGAAAAATTCAATTGTGGTTCGATAGTGAAATTCCATTTACTTGAGTTCCAATCTGAATATTCAGTGTAAATTTCTGAAACTTTCACATCAGAGGCGAAGTTGAACTGCGAAAATATTAAACAAAGTGGACCGCTTATATTTAAAACAAATATAGGGATGAATGCTACATCTTTCTCAGGATTCCCCGCCTTTCTCTTTCGAAAGGTAATCCTACAACTCAAAAACCTCGGGAGGAAAACCCTGACACAATTTTGCAATTTCGTCCTACAAGAAAATTTTCGTTCCTGAGGAATTTTCATACCCCGCGAGGTTTTCTACGACCGCACGGGATTTTCGAGTCTTGGGATTTTTTTCTCTTCCGGGGTTATCTCATGGAGCCAGAATATGACAGTGCAAAACTGGTTTTCAGAAAACCAGTCTTGCACTACAAGTTAAAATGCAGAACTGGTTTTCAGAAAAATTCCGCCCGGATCCATAGCTATAATATTTTTTAAGAAGCCTCTTATTAAAGGTGACCTTCGACAACAAAAATTTTGAATTAACGCGTTTGCTTTTCGATTCGAGTGCAGGTTAATGAGTTGTATGTTCGAAAATTGTTGAAAATTCAGGAGGGTGGACTGATCTTTTTCGGCTAGACTCCAATTCGAGCAGGTTAAGAAATGGTTTGTCTACACTCGACGCGAAGTGAAATAAAGGAATTGAAATTGAAATTTAAAATATTTTTGAGGTACAAATGTTCACCATCTGTCACGATTGCATCTGAATTTAATGAGCCGCAGCTGTTCGCAAGTCGTGGAATCACTCCTATTGTCATGTGAATTAAAAGGATCCCTCGCGAATGAAAAGAAAGTTTCAATTCTTCAACTTCAAACTTTCTGAACAAGCTCAACTTTTTTGGATCGATTAATTTTTTAGGTTTGAAAAATGTGTCGATCGAGAGGGTATTCTTTTTTCAAATTCCAGCCATCAGGAAACGATGAGGTCATTGATGCGACCCCGAAACCGAGTGTGCCGAAACGTACGACGTGCACAACACCAGTTAGATATGCAGATGAACTGCCACCAACTCACCCCCGATATCTGAAAGAGAAGCTGAAGCAGCAGAACAAACGTCCTCCAGTTCCCATTAATTTCAAGCCAGCCCCCAAGCTGGAAAGCACTCGCAGTGGGCCTTCTTTCAAGCCACAACAACGGGTGCCACCTGGTCCCTGGAATACTAGTTTAGATCCTATGCCTCTGGCATTGCCTCGTCCAGTGACAGTGGTCAACACAACTGGAAGGTTGGATGTGCATCAGAGGCCCAAGCAGACTGAAGCGAACCCCGCGCTTCAGCCACTGAACAATCAAGAGGTTTAAAAATTAGATCTGATGTCCTTAATTCAATTTTAATTCATGTAGGTGACAAAATACTGTAATATAAATAATGAATACATTTTTTACAGTTCAAACAATCTAGCTATGGAAGTCTTGTAATATTTTCTGTCAAGATGGGATCAACCTGAAAGTCAAATTGGGAGTTCTTGAGTTAGAGCATTGTTCAGGGCATTCTAGGAAGACGGGGTTTGCAGCAGCTCATTATGTAGAGCCAGTTTTGCAAACCGTTCCTAGGAAAAGGACTTTGACATAAATATATTGTTCAGTACCCAGTTATGAAAAATGTATAGTACAATATTGCCTTCTGGATTAGGTGTCAGGAAGAGAAGTCTTGAGGGACCTGCAGGTGCCCTACCCCTCTGGTCATGATGTGGAAACCTATGCAGTTACAGACGTGGTGTATGACGATCCCGAGCGATTGCTCGACATCTACATGAAGAAAGACGACAGCATCAAAGAGGAAAAAGCTGGTATAAGCGGTGTTCATGAAGCGGGCGACTGCATCAGAGAACCGATGCTGGACGTTTCGCTGAAGCTCAAGGATTCAAGTAAAAGCTTGAAAAGCACGAAGTCTCAACCTTCGAGCCGCGGATTAACTCCGAAGGCAAAGATCACACCTGTGAAACGGTCTTCAGATGTCCGACAAAGAGTGCCCTTGAAGGTAGGTGTGAATTTATGCAGGCATTCAATTTTTTTGTGAATAATGCGTATCGTCAAGGTTTTTGAAGAATGAATGATTCAAACAACGTAATCCTAATTGTAGGAATTAAATTAGGTACTCTCGTTGTTCGGCCTCTTCATGTTTTCACTGTAAGCCGAAAAGCATTTCACTTTTTAATGTCGACGATTCAAATTATTCAAAATGCTCGCAGAACAGAACGGCAGGGAAGGAAACCATACCTGTGGTTCACCAGAGCCCGAGCAGCACTTGCCTCTGCGACACCTGCGAAACTCGTCGTCAGAAACTGGATCGGTTCATGAAGATCCTCAAAGGACCCGTGATTGATATCCAAGAACTCAAAACGTGCTGTTGGTCAGGTGTTCCCCATCAAATCCGCCCGGCGATCTGGAAAATTCTCTCGAGTTTTCTCCCATTGAACATTCAATTGTGGGACGAATTCCTGCTTCGTCGCCGGACCAAATATTGGAACTACGTTCATAAACATTTCGATGCTGTCGGAGAAGCTTACGAGGAGATCAGGAAGCAGATACGCATTGATCTGCCCCGCATGAGACTCGCACATCCCATGTTGGAATTGCCGGAGATGATCGATATTTACGATAGGGTTCTGTTTGTTTGGGCATTGAGGCATCCTAACGCGGGATACGTTCAGGGTTTGAATGATCTGCTTACACCGTTTATTATGGTCTTCGCGCATGAATATGTTCCTCACGAGATGATCGAGTCCCAGGACCCCAGTATTCATGCAGAAATAGGGAAATACTTGCAAGTAAGATGTTCTTCCTTTTACTGAGCACGGATTTCCATCCATGTTTTATTTAAAAGCATTTTAATTGTCAGGATCAGCGTTATGTTGCGCATTTTCTGTGACCACCTTGTAACTAGTATCGAAAAACTCAACAAAAGAAAATTAAATTATTTTTCTTTGGTGCCGTATTAATGAAATCATCTCTCACATAGGAGGCATACGTCAAAAACATAGAAGCTGATGCTTACTGGTGCTTCAAAAACTTGTTGAAGAATATCCAGAGCAATTACACAGCAAGTCAGCCTGGGATTCAGCTTTCGGTTATATTGATGGAAGATCTCGTCCGACGAGTAGATCCGGAATTGCATTCGCATTTAGCGAACTGCGGTGTAGAATATTTACAGGTATGATTCGGACAGCTTCTGAATTAGGAGCAGAAAACAAAAGGGACTTCTACTTTCAGTTCGCTTTCCGTTGGATGAACAACCTGTTGATGCGAGAGCTCCCTCTGAACTGCTTCATACGGCTTTGGGACACTTGCATAGCTGAGCCAGATGGATTCACTACATTTTATGTGTATCTGTACACAGCGCTGCTGCGAACATTCAGGGAAACAATTTTATCGTCATCTGACTTTCAAACGTTGCTTATGTTTCTGCAAAACTTGCCGACTTCCGACTGGACTGAGAAAGACGTAGTGAAACTCATAGCAAACGCTTATAAGTTGAAATATGCGGAATCAGTTGCTCAACATTCGGGGAACCCGGATAAAATCGAAGTCGAAGGCGAATCTGGGACATCCTTGGAGAAGGAGAAACCAGCACCGAAGACTGTCCTGAAACGTACGAAGCCATTGGCGAGCAAAGGCGTTATTAGACGAGGATGATCAGCGTTAATATTGTGCATTTGTTAATCGTCCTATTTGTTGAAGTATTCATTGTTGCAAATTTTTTCTCTTTAACTGCGGTTTCCTTTAAGCTTGAATAGAAGGTTTCAAAACATGATTATGTTCTTTGTTCCACTGCATTCATTGTTATTGCAATTTCTATTGGCTTCCTTTGCGCTTGAATAAAATTACTCAAGACATGTACTTTGTTCCTCTACATCCATTGTCGCAATTTTTCCTTTTTGTCTCCGGTTTCCGTTGAATTAAAACCAAAACGTCTCGCGATGTGTGTAATGGGATGCTGGACGGACGCAGTACGTTACTGTGCCGGCGGTCGGTACGAATGTTGATAGATAGAGCAGTTCAGGATAACTTGGTACAGTAATGTAATGGGCGAATCTTAACGATTGTGGCCCGAAGTGAATCCGAGGCAAGAGATGCATGTTCATTCTGTAAATTTGTGATGCGGGTTTGTCTCTGGTTGATCGGAGTATTGGGCGTGGCTTCTGCGGTATGCGTTTGGATATTTCAAAGTTTCATCCTACTCAATCCACCGGAGCTATTGGTTTACATAGTCTCTGCACGCGAGAACTTCCATCACCGCGAACGTTTAAGGAGTGAAATTCGTCTCGATGACGATACAATTGATTTCAAATTTGTGATCGGTGAGTTATTCTGGCCTTTTGAGAGGGCTTAGCTGAACATATTTTTATTTCGGTTGCAGGAAGTCAAGGCTGTGATATTCCTCGGTTCAAACGAGCCACGGAATGGGATTGTCGAGGTATACCGGTCGGTGCTGACCACAATTCCATGTTCGTGTATGAATCTAACGTTCGCGATGACGTCGTTTATGCCGGATTTTCGTGGCGTGCGTTTGTTGACTCGTTCGTGACCACGATCAGCGTTACGAAGGAAAATGCGTGCTCAGAAATTGTAATTTTGGAAGCAAATTCGCAAGAGGTAATCGGAACGCTAGAATTTAACATTCCCGCTGTCATGAATGGATCATTACCTGCGAGTAAATCGGTCAAACTCTTTTTTCCCCGCGCGAGTGAAGCAGTTTTCATTTGCACTAATTCGTTTTCCAACTTTTCATCCGAAAGCTTTCGGAGCTCTGCGAAATTGTTTTCCGTTGGCGAAATTACTGCGATGTATTCAAGCAGCAGCGATATCCCATCGGAGTACGTTGTGAATTCTCGCCTGCTATTCTCGATTTCTGTTGAAAAACAACCCATCAGTGAAGATAGTCAAATGTTCCATGCTCGTTCCGATGCTGAGCACCGTTCAGTTTCAGATCTTATTGAAAGTCAGATTCAGAACGAGATTTTAACTCATCAGGATATTTTATTGGCTCCGATTATGGATACGTACGCAAACCTAACGCTCAAGTTAATCCATGCCCTTACAGACTTCATGGAGAGTAGAGCATCATTTCTTATGAAACTTGACGACGATGTGCTGCCAAATCTTAGTGATATCCTATCCACCCTGCGAAGATTGCCTTCCCATGAAAAAGCCTTCTGTATGTCGAAATTCCGGAAAAGACGTGCCGTTCAAAGGCATGGAAAGTGGGCGGATTTGCTGTATTCGTCGTCCATGTACCCTGCGTTTCCATGTGGCGCGGGATATATTTTGAATCGTCCCGCTGCAGAAATGCTTGTGCGAAATGCTCAGAATTTACGGAAATACCGAAGTGAGGATGTTTCATTAGGAATTTGGGCGTCGAGTTTCGAAATTGAGCTAATGGAACACGACGGGTTCCCCTGCAACGTTCACGAATGGGAATTATGCCGGGGCAACTGTTTCTTGACGTTTTTTGATGACGTACACTGATAATATTCGTTCGAATTGCCGTTTTCACTTTTTTATGAGATTGTTTTAATGCCCAACAGCCTAAGTGTTCCCGACTTTTGACGTAATTGGAGAGAGTATTTATAAAATTAATCATTCCTTGACCTGAGTTATTGCACCGACCGTATCTTAATCGAGAAGCTATGATACAGGTGAACCTCGATAACTCAAACCTCCCTATGTCGAATTATTTCCAAGTCCCAGTCTTAAATCCCTTAAAAGCAATGCACAGGAAACTCGAACTTCCATAATTGAAATTTTCTGGAGACATTTTGATTTTTCTGTCATTTACACAAGAAAGAGGAAATAAAAAAAATGTAACTTGGTGTGTTCTGAAATTAAGTGAGGGATTTTGTTCGCCAAATGAAGCGTTGCCTGCAAGTTCAGCATCTTATCAACTCATTCAAGAAGCAATTAAGGCCAAGAATATCACCAATTACAATTTCTTATGATTTTTCTTTCTTTTTCCCAGCAGAAATGCTTGACGTCTAAGCCAAAACCTCCCGAACTCGATTTTTTTTGCTGGTCGTTCAAAGTTCGACTCGAGAAAGGTTGATGTACAGTATCAAAAATTGATTCCATTGAATTCTGTACATTTTGAAACAGATCTCTCACGAAGATTTTCCATCCTCTGTAAAGGGCTAAATCATAATCAACTTGATTCTTGGCCCTCAGATATTGGTTAACAGTACAGTATATGAAGTTATATTTTTGAAGGAAGGACCGAGTCTATATTTTGCTGCACAAGTCGAACTATTGTGTTCGACGCGAAGTTTGATGCAATGCAACCAATATTTCTGGTCTCACTATTGGCCTTCCGCTTATGATATGAGTGTTAATTCGTTTGATTTCAGATTTTATGTTTGTTTTGTGAAGATCGATTCACAATGAGTTCCGATGGTGTACCCAGTGACGCGATCCCTTGTCAAATGCTTCCCCCTGCGCAGATCTCCTTTCTGCAACCATTCACTGGAGCAGGCACAGCGAATCAATTCGTGCCTGTGCTTCTAACCGATGCTGCGGAATGCAGACGCATGTTTTTCACCAGCGTTCCATCTGTGGTCCAGAATCTACCTCTAGAAAACCATCGACCGACGAGGCTCACTTCGGGTACTCAGACAGGAATCAGAGAAGACGAAGCAGACAGTGACGTTTCAATTGCGTCAATGAGACGCGGGAATCGGAAAAAGAAGAAAAAGCGACGCAGAATGCAGCTTCTAGGAGCATTGATTGAACTTCTACAGTCGATGGACGATAGTTCGTCATCTTCCGAAGAGGAGAATGAAGAGTCCATGCGTTTGATTGTAGGGAAGTCTGGGAAAATCAAAGTCCTGCCTTCGCCGGCATCTCCATCCGAATCTGCGTGTTCCAAGCGTCGAGGTCTCACTCAAAATGCTCAGTTGGAGGAGGAAACCGAAAACAGTCATGATTTATCGCCGTGCGATATGGAAAGCGAAGCTGCGTTTCCTTCGCCAGAGGCCGCCTCTGAAGCCTGGCAAGTTTCCGTCGAGGCCAATAACGAAAGCCCTGACAAATTTCAAGTTGCTTCAGAGGCGAAAGCAGTCGAATCTCTTCCACAAGTGGAAGTTGAACAGTATGCTGTTGCGGTTGAACCATCCATGAGTCCCCACGGTTCAAATAGCTGGCACGTTCCTGTGGCCGCATCTCAGAGCAACAAAACGTCAAATTTCGCTCCGGACATTGAAAGAATATCTTCTAATGCGAATTTCCCGCCCGAACACTTTGAAACTGAACCCAGCGCAGGAGTTTCGGACTGGAAAGCCGAGAACCATTTTAAAATCGTTGACAACCTGTCGAAGATCGTGAATAAATTTGAGGCGAATGAAGAGGAACTGGAGCACGGACTAACGGCAGAGCCGGAATCTGCGGATTTATTGTGGCAAGAACATTTCATCACTGTGAATTCTCGTATCGGGAGGAACACAGCTGAGCATGTTTTCCGCGTCGGGAAAATCGCTGGGAATGACGAAGCTTTCAAGTGCATGGAATGTGGGAAGATATTCAAGCAACTTAGGTATTTCCGGTGCCACGCGATGAGTTTTCATCGCGGATTCACGTGTGAGCGATGCGGAGCTGTGGTGTATGGTAGATTTCGATTTTCCAAACACCGAGCGACTCATACACAAGAAGACTTGAAAGTTCCCTTGGAGCCCGTTACGAAAAAGCGTCTCGTGAAAGCAAAGCCCAAGAAAGACCTGAGGGACGATTCTGCGTCGCACCGGACGTCGGTTTTCTCTTGTTTCTCTTGCTCCGAGATATTCGTGACGGAAGCGAAACTTCGTTGGCACGAGGAAGAGAGACACGGAACCAGGAAACATGTGTGCGGTATTTGCTCTGTGTCATTCATGCACAAAGCGCTGTTGAATCGTCACTTTCTCACCGTGCATCCGGGAAGTGCCGAAGCCCAAACAGCAGGAGGACAAGCTTGTGTATTGTGTCATAAAGTGGTGAAGAACATGAGTCTGCATCTGGCTGTTCATGTTACGAACAAGCCATGGAAGTGCAATGTTTGCGGGAGAGGATTTTCGCACAAGTGCAATCTTGTGGTGAGTTCCGTGGACATTAAACTGAGTATTTGAAACGTTTTTTTTCCCGATTCATTTCACTCACGATTGAAGCCGTGAAATTAGTAGTTCACTGAAGTAAACTTCTCTGTTAGCTTCGAATTCATGCGTTGAATCTCGTTTTTGCTTCGTGTTTGAATTACTGACTGGGGAAAAAAACGTGACATACTAACTTGATTTTACAGTCCGTTCATTTCTTGACGCGACGATTAAGAGTGACCAAAATTTAATTTATATTTTTCATTCGTTATTAGAAGTCCCGAACTCCGTTAATTAATCAACATAATTTTGACGTCCTGCACGTTCATGCGCAACCAATGGAAACAAATATTTTCGAATGAAATTTTTAATTACGACACCGTTTTTTGGATATTCTGTGTATGTCGTGCGCCCAAAGTAATGTTACTGTATACTGTATCCATTTTTAATCATCATGAGTTGTTTCAATTAGGAGGACGAGTTTTTATGAGTTCTTTTTGATTTTCGTTGTTTTTGGGTGAACCTTAATCAATGTAACCTTCTCTTGATTTGTGACGTCATTGTGATCCGCAGGCTCATTCTTACACACATAAGAAGGCGGAAGATCGACCATTTGTGTGCTCGTTGTGTGGTGCAGGGTTTCTTCGTCAGTCCTCCCTGAACGACCACTTATCAGCACACAAGGCTTTCGGTCGTGGCACGAATCCGAAAATCCTGCCCAAGCATCTCCGGAAACCACGACACGTGTGTTCAATTTGCAACCGAGCCTTTTTCCTGCGTCGCACCTTGTCCCGTCATTTGATCCGGCATTCGATCCCAAACCAGAAGAAGGTGTTTCCGTGTCCGACTTGCAATCGGGTTTTTAGTGTGAAAGAGTACTTGGTGCGTCATTTGCAAGTACATGATGAGTCAAGGCCGTTCAGGTGCAGCGAGTGCACGCGAACGTTTCGTTGGCGCGCGAATTTAACTGCGCATGTGCAGAGATCTCATAGACCTTTGCAGCCGAATTCAGAGATTTAAGGATGAAGGAAGTTCATGCGGACAAGATATTCTGAAATTGCGTTTCCTATATCATATGACAAACCCGAAAGTTATCCGCACGAACGAAAAGCACGTTTTTATTGATGACTCAGTCGGGACTGGATTTACACGATTTCGATTCTTGAGTAATCGGCCGTTTCTAAGGCGTGGGGGCTGGAGTAGAAATATTGATTTCATTCAATTTGAATCCAAGCACAGGACAGGTTTCGATGAAGAACGTTGACATTGCTTTGATACGGCAAATGTGTATGTATGACGGTTATAATGACGTCGCTCTGGATGACAGTATGAGGGCTTCTCGGCACATTTTAGTCCTGCTAGAATGAATCAGAATGAGTTTGATTTTCAGCATCCTATTTGAACAATGAAATGATTCATCAAAAACTCTCTTCGCTGATCTCTCTCCCTACTATCGAGTATTTTATTTTCGGGCCGGATCCCTTGATGATCGCGAGTTTCTTCGATGTACGGTATTGAAATTTTTTGTTTTTGCGTGCAAGAGCGTGTTTTATTCCGGAAATTTGGCGCGACTCGCGAATTGAGGTAATCGAATGTAAAGCGTTATGCATCTTTTTTTGTAAATGTGAAGTTCGTTTTTGTGCGTGCCGGTTCGGGATTGTATCTTTTTCGTGTGTGTGTCGTTGACACAGACGAGACTATAGGAACTGCCAAATGCTGTGCACCGATATTTTGTTCAAGTTGGCGTTCATGTTTTCAAGTACAGTAGTAGTACCGTACTGTCCCCATGCGTGTTGCCGACTCCGAGTACGTGATGCAGATAATTACCGTGTTTTCTCAGAAATGAATCTTACAAAATCGCAAATTTCGGGGACCCGGGTGACCACAAAGTTTATCCAAAACTTAGATGTATCCAAAAGATAAACGAAATTTCTTTCAAGCGAAGGGATGCATAAAAAAAGGCCAACTATTCGACACATTTCCGAAGGTAAAAACTATTAATGCTGAAAACATGGATTTTTATGAACACGTGAATATTACAGGTATAGACATCAAATCATACATCTCAGTAAAAATCAATTAAATTTGATCCTGGAGTCAAGATTCCGTCTTTTATATATTGCTGTTGCATAATCGTTCTACATTTTCAGACCAATGCCTGAATACAATCAATTTTCTCAATTTAGAATAGACCAAAATTCAAGATACAATTTTGTGTAATTTGTGGAAAACTGACAGTTATTGAAGAAAACTAGCAATTGCTGTAATGCTATTGTCATGGAGAAATAAATTACTCTGAACCTCGATATATTGAAGCCTTTGTATAGTTTTTCTTGATTGTTTTTAAGCATTCTGAAACTTAATTCCGGGGATTTTTTCGACCTCGAAATGATGTACAGTAATTTTTGGTCTTATTTCTGAGGAATCACGGTATCGATTTCAGCATGAGCGTGGAAAAAAGGCATTGCGATTGAAATCACTTTGACGGAATGAAATATTTCTTTTTTTTTGTTCGACTCGGTTTCAATTTTTCCATAAGGTCATGACGTGTGAGGAATTGCATAACTTCGAATGTTACCCCTTCTTACATTCCTCTTATTAATTCTTATTTTCGCATGACGAAATCAATTCAGCCACTGATATGTTTGACTTACTATGTTTCCCGCAGAATGGATTCGAATGATGTCACAGCCACTAGAAACTCGTTGAAAAATGTTCTCGGGTCGAAGTTTCCGCTGTATTTATCCCTCTTTCGTCGCTGGTTCAAATCGTCCATGAGCAAAGATGAGTTCGATGCCCAGGCCGAAGAGTTGCTCACAACACAACACCTTTACTTGCACAATCGATTAGTTCTTGGTATTTTGGAGAAATGCTGTGTTACCATGGGATCGTCGTCCATGTTTTCGATGGATGTCAAGACGGAGGCCCCTGACGTTAATGTCGCCAGGGGTGATTTGAAAACTGAAGTGAAATTGGAAGCGAAGGAGGTTGAAAGTCGACACCGACCCACCAAGTCGCGGAAGAAATCCCGGAGGTAAGTTTCGACTCTTATCGAACATACCTTTTTGAGTTGTTCATTTCCGACAATTTTTCGTGTCGTGTTATTTTTCCAACTGGGGAGTACTGTCTGATATGAAAAATCGATGGCAGCCCGAGTTCGCTACGCAAGATTTCCGATATCCTGGCAATCGGAAAAGTGAATGAGGTCTTTGCTTTCAGTCGCCTGCTCTAATAATTTGTAATTTTTTTACTGATTTAACGTATTCAACACAATTTTTGAACGCACATTTTCGATATGTTTTTTCGTGGCCTGTTTTATTCCAGCTTTCCCCGACCTTTTTGGGCCCACACACCTGCAAATTTTTCATAGAATTTTTCACAGACAGACAAATTTCCAAAAAAAAATTCTGCAGACCAGCAAAGTTTTATGAAATTTTTGCTGAGTCAAAACTTCTTGTTTGAAAGACTTTTGGCAGGTATTGAAAATGTTCGTGTTTTTTGTTGTTGCAAAATCCATTTTAGAACCGATGAAGCAGCTACAGTCTTCAAAACATTAGAAAGCTGGACTTCGAAAATTTCTCAGAATGAAAGATGAAATTGATTTATTTCAGCGGGTAAAAATTTGAGGTGATATTGGGAGAAAAGCCAACTTCTATTTTTCATCAGATAATTTCAACTGCCAATGTCTTTCCCAAATTCCAGATAAATATAACGGACTTCATTGCTACTTTTGATTTTTTTTTATCTCTGAAAATGATATCTTGTGGACTGGCAAAAAACTTCTGCGGATTAGCGCTGGTCATTGTTTCATACAACCTGCGGTTTACAATCCGACGCAAAAATCGTTGGCATCCCGATTCTGTTCGCAAGATTCCCGATATACGGGGTGTCCCAAAAAAAAAAAAAAAAAAAAACTGAGGTCTCTGCTTTCAGTCGCATGAACTGATGATTCGTCAAATTTATCTTCTGATTTTCAACATAGGATGGCTTATGAAGTCAAGTTCAGACCCCAGGATCCAGTGGATATTTTAATGAGTGGCTCGGCATTTTCGGATGGAGTGAAGCACGGAAGAGTCGAGCACCAGTTTTCCCTTCACTATGCCTTGCGGGAACAGTGTTTGCTTGATCCGTTTCTGATTCACGGAAGAATCTTGACGCTGTCGTACGAGAAAGACATTACCGAGGTTGCTGATAGTGTTGCGGAATTGGTGACGAATGCCTTGAAGCAAATGCTGAAGAATATCTTGCAGAGCATCGTCAAAAGCCGCAAATCGTTCTTGATGCACGGGACTGCAAGTTGATTTTTTTCTTTCTCATATTGATCCTGAATTTTTTTTCGTAATTTTGAAGTGGAGAAGTTCTCTTCTTTTTGGAGTCTCAAGTGCCCAAAATGTGTTTCTGGATCTGAGAACACCTGAAAGCTAAGGCAGTAATGCAACCACGCAGCGGTTTAATCTTAAATCTGAGAAATACAGTACAGTACTGTATACCGTATTTGTGCCACCTTAGGATAGAAATTGGCAACATTTGCTTTGGTCAAATGTTAGACCCTTTTTCGTCGCTGGCAGTATCAGTAAAAAATTATATGAACCACAAAACATTCGGCTACTAAAAATAGCAGAGAAGTTTAGGGATGGAACTCGTTTAAAACACAATAACAATACAGAAAGAACCAGTCAAAAATCTTGAAATATTATGCAATCAATTGCAAAACAGTGCTGTATACCAATGCTCATACCTCCATTACAAAAATATGGTTCCGACTTCTACATAGTTTAAAATTTAGGCCTGTGATCTGCACAAGCCACGTCCATTTTTCTAAAAGTAACCTTTTGTTTCGTCAAAGAGAATTACAAAATCATGAAAATATTGCCCACCAAGATTTTTAACTCACAAGCGTGAGGATGAGGTGAAACAGTAACTTCAATAGATGAGTTAGATAATTTATGAATGAATTTAATTCTGCAACACTTCTGGCAAGTAGGATTTGTGGAGAAAATCATGAATTTCTGCTTCTCTCGTGGAAGTTTTCTGGAAATTGATTCCATCTTGCTTGATTGATCATGCGTGTGTAACTTCATTTATTAGTTATGCACAGTATAATTTTGTGAGCTATCCTTTTTTTTTTAAAAGAAATCTTGTGAGTTTATCTGGAATTTTGTGTTTTTTTTTTTTAACTTTCCCTGAGCCTTACAGATTTTGTCACAAAAACGAAAATGTAATTGTGAGATCGCAGTTGGAAGATGAAATTTTTTGCTTCACAGATTCCACACAGTTTTGGAGCATCCGCGTCCTCATTCGGAGATCCTTTCTTGCGACAAAAACCCTTCCGCAGATACAAAGCCGACGGTCTGTTCTCCTGCACCGAATTGGACAAGCAAATGCGTTCCAACGCGATGGATGCGAATGCGGAACCCGAAGAAACCCCGGCGGAAATAGACTTGGTTCCCGACTGCGCCGAAGTGATGTTCCCCAGGTTCCCGATGCCCAGAGATGAAGGCTTGGCCAGAGCCGCGACGCTGGCGGCCTCTTGCGCCAGTGTAGCGAGATATGAGCCGGGGAAAATCACGGCTTGGGACCTGTTTGATACGTTGTTGAGGGACCCCGGGGTTTTGCCGTTGCATAATATTCGCACGCTGTGTTTGACTAGTGCAGCGATGGCGTTGGAGCCGGTCAGCTTGCATCCTGTTGGTCGGGTGAATCCGTTGGATTAAAGCCAGTTTTTATACTGTTATCTTCAAATAAGTTTGTCTTATTCAATGTACAAGTGGACCCTTGGTTCAACAAACTTAATTAATTCCGGACAAAAGTTTATTAATCAAATTATAATTTTAAAATAGACTTCAATGGGAGAAGAATTTCTTTTGTTCTGTGAACCCAAAACACAATTGAATGTTGAATATAAGAAAAATTCAAGACCAACTAAATTATAATCTAAATATAGTTGTTGCTGCATCTTGTGTCTGCCCGGAATGTGT
The DNA here is from genome assembly GCA_905338405.1 of Notodromas monacha. Taxonomy (NCBI): domain Eukaryota; kingdom Metazoa; phylum Arthropoda; class Ostracoda; order Podocopida; family Cyprididae; genus Notodromas; species Notodromas monacha. The sequence continues at coordinate 35,485 of CAJPEX010000161.1, read as the reverse complement.
TCACACTTTACAGTGTTATGTATAGCACTGATGAGAACAAAGATAAAAAGTCTCACATCCAGATAAACACACACTTGATGAGACATGTCTGGTGAAAAATAAAGTTCTTTTTTAAGGCAACAAGTGAAGATCAAATTGACCTTTCTGGCAATTGAACAATTAAGAAACCAAGCATAGAAAATCCAATAATAATAATTCACAGAAAATCAAGAAAAGGCTATGGGTAAGGTAGTTGAAGCAAATATTAGAACACAAGATTACACATATCAAAGTGCCTGTGGGAAATTGCCTGGGTGAATTATTTACGCTGAAATTATCCTGTAAATTTCTGCATCAAACCGATTTTTTAATTCTCGAAATTGCGATTTTCCCCAGAAAAAAGTTTGTTAACCAAGGGTTCTCCTCAACTTTCAGTGAGTATGAACTGCGTTTTCCAGTACTTTTTCTCTGAAAGGCTGCTGTCAGACCAAAGCGCGTTAAAAGATGTGCACAACTCCCTAACCTCCGTTCTTTGCAGGATAAGCAAGTTGCGGTACATGGGAATTCTCTACAATGACATTTAACATTTCAACTTAATTAATGGTTAGTTTCTGTATGACAAAACTGTCCTGACCAGGAATGCGTTTTGTTATGCAAAACAGAATTTATGTTGAGCAAGACTTGTTTCCTGTACAAGGTTACACAGTAAATTCTTCCATTAATTCAAAACATTACCAGCAAACCAAGAACCTCTAGAACTGTTTATTTTTTAAAGTTTTTAATACTGCATTTGCTGGGGAGTGGAGAATATAATTTGAGCAATCCTGAGTTCCTGACTGATGTTCAGGCAAAATATTACATTTACAGCCAAGTCACTGCGACCTTGCAGAATACTTTTTCATAGCAACTTGTATGCGAATAGTTCTGAGTTTATTGTAACACCCATGGGTGGTATCCTTGAACTTTTTTACTAGAACCCTTCTATAATGAATACTCTAAGAGGGAAATGGTTGGGGTCCTTCAACCACAGAGTTGGATGTCCCTATTATTGATGTGCAAACGCAACTGTCCTGATACTCCTGAATGCCTCATGAACATCCAAGGATGGAAGAGTAAAGCAAAAGCTTGGGCCAACATGAGAAACTAAATGGCCTTAATAATCCACTAAATAATAGGAACAAAAATGTAAAAAGAAGCCATTGAAAAATCAAAATTCACATAACTTCTGTTGTACTGTACAGTATCTCATTCAATTCATAATCAACAAACTAATCCACAAGTAACATCCAAAATAGATAATGCAGTGCGCCATTTTTTTTAAACCTGAAAAGTTCCTTCACTTATTGATTTTCAACTGGTTACCAAAAATAAGAGAATTCTACAAGCTTAGTGATCTGAAAAGCTAACGAAGTCTCTTTGGTCCATTATCAGCTGAGCACTGCTGCCTCCACTGAGTAAAAGCTTATCATTTTTTGGAACTACAGTACTGTACCAACATACTGTATGTGAATGCATGCAAACCGAAAATGAACTTATCTGAGCTCAGTGGAAACTTGAAGCGATTCTTGTTGACTAAGTCATTCAATTCCTGCTTCAAAATATATTTTGCAAGTTATTTGAGAACGGTTTTTTTCACAAGTCTTCGCCGCGGTTATAATAGCTGATCAGTCCCCATTTTACAGTGCTGGTGCCCCGAAATAAAAAGAATTAAGAAATATAAAAAAATAGATAAAAAATTCTTTAATAGGCGTGTTGAAGAACTTTCCATTTCTAATGGAAACTGGAAAGTCCAGCCCAATATTAAAAAAACAGTACATTATTAACCACCGAATATTGCAATTGTGAGCTTCAGAAATGCATGAAAATAGTGACTCCAGACTTCCAAAATATTCAATAATAGAGGATGACTGTATACAGCCTTATCAAATATTCCCATGCTTGATCCATTGCAGATTCTTTGGAAATTTCTCCAGTAAATTCTTAAATACATTGGTCAACATGAAAGTAAAGCATAGGAATGCTTCTTTCATTGCTTCAAAAACTATATACAGACAGCCACATATACTCGTATTCCCGCAGAAAATCTGCGATTCTCTTTTAAAAAAAAAAAAAACAGATGGTCGATTTTCAAGTGGTGTCATATCGAACACAATGTCCAGCACTGTTCAAGCAATGGGAGCCCAAGTCGATTGCTTTGTTACAATTTCTTACATCTTTCAAGTCCAACTAACTTTACTTAATTAGTGTTATAACGTAGTAGTAAAACTGGGACTACTACAAATGCGCATAGTTTATTTTAAACCTTTCGTAAAGTTATTATTTTTCAGTCTCGTTAACTTTTCTCAGCAGGTAATACCGGGGTATAATAACAGTGCGTAATTTATTTTCAGAGAAGTTCCAGAAACCTCGGGATGTTTCGGAACCCGCTGCTTATTGGAACCTTCTTCAACGGTTTTGCAGCAATTTTGTTGCTAATCCATGAAACACGGGGCCAATACCGTCAGCAATACCCAACATCAGTAGTCAGCAATTGCTTAACACCTTACGCAAATTCAAAAAATTGCGCGGTTTCCGCAGCTGCAATAGCTGCTCACCTTCTGACAAAGGCCGTTGAAACAAACAAAGCGACATCTGTGCAAACTTTGTTGCAAATGGGAGTGCCTGTCGACCTACGGGACGATCGCGGAAACGCCCTATTGCTCAAAACCACGGACAATAAGATTTTGGAAGAGCTGCTCCGGGCAGTGAACGACGATTCCTCGGAATTGTATAAGAACATTAAAAGGATTTCCTTGGACTCGGGGCCTGAAGAAGCACTTTTGGAAATAAAGTCAAGTAAGAGAGACCATTATCGGCCGTGTCATCCCGGAGAACGTGGGGAAGTCAAACAACCTCTACACTTTGCTATTCGCAATGGCTACGTGTGTACCTTAAAATTCATTCTGGAGAGGGGATTTTACGACGACCTGAATGCTCTGGATGATACTGGAAAAACGCCCTTGGCATTAGCAGCGGTCATGCATTCATTTGAGATGGCTGCCTTACTGTTGGAGAAAGGTGGGTTGAAAAAATACTTTATTGTATGTATTTACGCGAGTACCATGCGCAACTTTTTTCCCAAATTTCAGAAGAAAAAAAGGGGTGCGCGTCATAATTGGGTACAAAATTTTAAAGAAGATTTAGGAAGTTATGTATGCATTACTGTATACTTAATTATAATGGAGAAATTTGGAACACATATAACAAGAAAACATTTTTGTTTTGAAAAATTTGAAAATTGATCAGATTTTTGTTTAATTCATGCCTGAAGTCAAATTTTTTGTTTTTATTTTTGAAATTTTTGGTTTTAGATTCACTAAAAATTGGGGTGCGCGTCTTACTTGGGGATACGATTTTTTCAAAATTTTCAACTGAAAACCCCCTGTGTGCCCCTTACTTGAGGGTGTGTGGTACTTTAGTAAATACAGTATATGTACTGAAATACAGTGAGACCCCAGATGTGGACATAATTGGTGCATCAAGAGTGTCCCCAAGTCCAATCTAATTTTCCCTTAGACTTAAATTATATAATTTTTAATTGGTGTTTTATGGACAAAATACTCACCATAATTCCATGAAAATACGAATCTTCTCCCAAATTCAAATGATTCAATCAATATATTTCAAGACAATACACTAATACAGTATGGACATTTGGGGAATTGAATACCTCTGTACAGTGAATAGAAATTTTGTCATTCTCTATAAAAATATCATTCAAGTTAAAGTGAGAGAAAGAAGTCCCTCTATGCTGAGGTAATTTTTCAATTAGCTAAATGGATGGTAAATTGGTGAGATAAATGCCCAAGGAATTTTCTTACATTATTTTAGGGTTGGAAATATTTATTTCTTGTAATTTGGCCTGATATGTATTTCTAATTTTATCACAAAATGTCCCTATGTTGAGTCAGTGTCCTCATGTCAGGCCTTTTTTATTAGTTTTTTATGGGAAAGTAAGTGTTCTTATGTCGAATTGTCCACAGGTCAAGGTGTTCACATGTGGGGGTCTCACTGTAATCTTGTTATAACAAACTTCCCAATTCAATAAGGATGAAACATTTTTTTTTTGACAAATAGATTCTCCAGGTAGATATTTCCCGACTAAGACAAACACAGTCTAAAATTTCTGATCCCAAATGCAACTGATTTTGTTCTTGTTGAATATATGGAAGCTGTAGATCAATGACAAAAATAATTTCAAGGGGTTCCACACATCATCCTCACAAATTTGTTCTTATTAGATTTCTTCAAGACTGACAAATATGATTTTCAAAAAGTTTGTATAGATGATGCATGATCCCAGGGGTTTTTGTATTGGGCCTTATCATTTGACACTGCTTCTTTTGCAACCATATTTCAGCACCTCAAACTAAAAATCCACCAATGTTTCTCCAGAAAATCTGCATGCAACAATTTCATAATGCAAGCCCCTTTTCAAACATTATTTACATAATGAATGTTTTATGCATGCCATTTTTACGCAGAGACAGGTTATTTCAAGATGCGTTTGATTATTATAGCAACCANAAAATCTGCATGCAACAATTTCATAATGCAAGCCCCTTTTCAAACATTATTTACATAATGAATGTTTTATGCATGCCATTTTTACGCAGAGACAGGTTATTTCAAGATGCGTTTGATTATTATAGCAACCACTTGAAACCCAATTCTTGTGTTACAGTACCAGTATGTTATACAAGTGGACTCTCTCTACAATAATCCTGTCTGCAATACTTTTTTCTGTATAACTTTTTTTTTACAAATAGAGTTCTCTTCTCATGCTATAGGACTTCTCTGCGACAAATTTCTCTGTACAGCACATTTTTATGGTCTTGTGAATTTTGTTGTAGAGAGACTCCAGCTATATATATATTAATATATATTACATATTAAATAAATATATATTAATATATATATTAATATAATATATATATATATATAATAAATATATATTAAAATAGATAAATATATATTAGCATGCCCTACATAAGAACTGGCTTAGTTCACTATTTATTGCATTTGCTCAACAACCACCAGTGGTCATCCTAATTCATTCCAGGCTATGCCAAAAAATGTAGATGACCCATATATTTATGTTTCATTCTGTGAATAAGGAACACAAACTACTTTCATTTTTGCCAAGGAAAGATAAAACATAGAAAAGTTTATTACTGCAATTACTGTAGCATTTTTCAATTTTATAAAAAAGACAAATATGCCTATTTTCTCAAAAGGGTTCAGTGCTGGGATGAGTTCATATAGGTTTTGGGCTCTCTTTTAGTTGCGAATGGGGCGGAAAACGGAACCGTTGGAAAAGGGATTCAAATATTCCCTACTTATATATCGACCTTAAGTACACAAAAACAGACCCTTGAAAAGAATACGCGATTATACACTTATTGAAATGCGATACAAATTATGGTTAAAATGTTGTATTGGTCATTTTGATGCGGGAACCATTGTATTTAAAGATGAATCCCTAAAGAATAATGTTCTTGAATAAATTCTTTTTATGCTATGTGAATAATTTCGTCAATACAAATTATTTTTAAAGTGTTGTACTGTATTAGTCATTTTCATGCATAAACCCATTGTTCAATATTTGAAAATAAATCTCCAGAGAATTATGTTCTTGAATGTACAGTATTCTTTTTTATGCTATGTGAATAACTGTCAAAACAAATTATGTTTAAAGTGTTGTAATAGTCATTTTCATTTAGGAAACAATTGTATTTGAAATAAATCCCCAAAGAATGAAGTTCTTGAATACATTATTTTTTATATGTGTTATCATTGGGAAAATACTTGATGATACACGTGAGCCAAAGAGTTCAATTATTATTGTTGAGACTTGACTCAACATTTATTTTCTTATAATTTGTTGAGTCCACGTTGTTTCTTCTGCTCTCTTTTCCTTCTCTAATTAATGAGAAGGACTGTTCCGTTAAGAACTCCGATCAATATATTTGATAATATATTGTAGCATATATTGACCTACCTTGAAGGACATAGCCTTGCATTCTGTCCTCCCCTCCTGGATCTGTCCCTCAATTAAGAAGTACACTTCCTGGTACTTTGACCTTGTACCTGATTTTCTGGAGTATATAAACTCCAGTAGCATCTTCCCAAAATCAGGCATTAGTGCGCTGACCAGTGAGTAGATATCCCAAGTAGGAATCTTCTGAGGTCTTGTCTTGTCTTGTATGATTTATTGACAAAAGACAATAAACACTAGAACTGCTGGAATACTGTTTTTTACTACTTCCACTATAAAGGATATACCAAACCTTAAATATAAAGAAGTGTAAATATACACAACATATGTGAATAACCTTGTCAATACAAAATATTCAAAATATTGCTATTTAGTACAAGTACGTCCCTTTTTCACACAATAAACTTCGTTTTTTAGGGGTTTATTAATACAACAACTTATTATGTCAATGCAAAGATTCCTTTGTTACGGGGTCGTACGAACGTAATGTAAAAGCTCAGCAAGCATTTGGTCTTAATTCAGGAAGCAAACTTTCCAGATCCAGAATCATCATTCATCTGGACTCGTGCTTTCTTGAATATATATTTAGGAGCAAATGTGAACTTGGGATTCCCTCTGAACAACTGGAGTCCGCTGTTTTACGCAGTGCGAAACGCAGACTTTCAAACAACCTCGCTTCTTCTGCACCACGGAGCAGATGTGAACCACAAGGACCACATCGGCATCACTGTTCTCAACATTGCAACTGGACTGGAAACCCCCTTGTTGATGGAATTGATTCAAGACTTTGGCGGCGTGTTGAACAATGACCTGTCTTGCCCCAGGAACATCAATACCCTGTTTTCCAACGGTTTGGCTCCGATTCATGTTGCAGCCAGGGCCCGCAACCGGGGACTGTTGCGATTGTAGGTGGCCTGCCTCAGAAAATTGCATGGCCTCTATAATAATCGCCTCCCTGAACTTGAAAAAATGGGCAAAAACTTTTTTACATATCAAACACGGTCACGGCCGCCATTTTGCCTCAGGCAAGAAACTCGACTTGAGGAACAACCCTCGATATAAGTAATCTGAAAAATCGGAAAAAAATAAATTTTTATCCAACAATTTGCAATATTTTAAGGGAAGTATTCAAATCTGGATTTCATTCTCATGGGAATGGGAGAATTTGACAAAAACTGGACACAACTGGTTTTTCCCATAATCATGAGGAAAGCGTCTACTGTATTTTATTATCCACATGTGCAAGAAACACAATCTGTACAAAAAGTTGGGATGTAAACTCCATCCTGATGAGATTTATTGCTGGAAAAATTAAAATATAAAGTAAAATGCCCTATATTGTTAACTTCATGAGAGATAATGCTGGGAAGAAAAGAAAAGCCTGAGAGAAAATGGTGCATGAAAATTTGAAGTTAGGAAGAAATGAACTGAAATATGAATGCAAGAACATAATTCAAAAAAAGCCATTTCATCAAGTATCCTTGAATATATTTAGAAAAAAAGACCAGGTGTTGAGATATCCATGCGTCTGAGGGATGTGAAATGTTCTGAAAGAAAAGTGTAAAAAAATTGGTTGATGAAGAACTTTATTTAGGTGCAAGTCATTTTCTGCAAAGTCTCAAGTTTCTCTTTCTTGCGTCGCACATGAATTGAATCAGTATTATGTGAAGATTATTTTTAAGAAGCCTGCGTATATTCGAACAAAGGAAAACGTTTATTCTGCAAGTTTTTTGTTTTGCAGAAATAGGTGAGGTATTTATAAATTTCCATTCTTGATCCAAAATCGCTTTTAGCTGTTAGAAATATCGGCATTTTTCCTCCGGCAAAAAACAAATCGAAAGAACTAACCGATTTTCTCCCTATTAGACATTCTCTGTTTTCAGAATTTTACTCACTCCTGCATTTTTTTCAATGAGGGCAATTTATCCAGAAAAAAGTGGTTACTTCAAAAACGAAAGAAAAATTCTAGATATACAGATGAAAACCATTCCAGGTACATTTCCTGCAACCCGGATGTCCTGAAAATTCGCACCACAGTCGACGGTGGGGGATTGGGGATCCATGANTTGTAATAGTCATTTTCATTTAGGAAACCATTGTATTTGAAATAAATCCCCAAAGAATGAAGTTCTTGAATACATTATTTTTTATATGTGTTATCATTGGGAAAATACTTGATGATACACGTGAGCCAAAGAGTTGTTAATAATAACAACTCTGAACTGAGTTGTAAATAAAAGAATATTAAACAACTCAGGTGCAACAAAGAAGACGAGAGAAAAGGAAGAGATTAATTACTCTTCCTGACAAGGCAATTCTTGAGGCTAGAATATATTTGATAATACTGTATATTGTATCATATATTGACCTTCCTTGAAGGACATAGCCTTGCATTCTGTCCTCCCCTCCTGGATCTGTCCCTCAATTAAGAAGTACACTTCCTGGTACTTTGACCTTGTACCTGATTTTCTGGAGTATATAAACTCCAGTAGCATCTTCCCAAAATCAGGCATTAGTGCGCTGACCAGTGAGTAGATATCCCAAGTAGGAATCTTCTGAGGTCTTGTCTTGTCTTGTATGATTTATTGACAAAAGACAATAAACACTAGAACTGCTGGAATACTGTTTTTTACTACTTCCACTATAAAGGATATACCAAACCTTAAATATAAAGAAGTGTAAATATACACAACATATGTGAATAACCTTGTCAATACAAAATATTCAAAATATTGCATAAATCATGTTCATGCAGGGAAAAAGTGTGTTATTTGAAGCAAAAAATCCCCAAATAATTATGTTGTTGAATAATACAGTTACGTTTCTAAGGAAACAATGCCCCAGCATGCTTGCATTACATTTTTCTCAACAAGCATTTGGTCTTAATTCAGGAAGCAAACTTTCCAGATTCAGAATCATCATTCATCTGGACTCGTGCTTTCTTGAATATATATTCAGGAGCAAATGTGAACTTGGGATTCCCTCTGAACAACTGGAGTCCGCTGTTTTACGCAGTGCGAAACGCAGACTTTCAAACAACCTCGCTTCTTCTGCACAATGGAGCAGATGTGAACCACAAGGACCACATCGGCATCACTGTTCTCAACATTGCAACTGGACTGGAAACCCCTCTGTTGATGGAATTGATTCAAGACTTTGGCGGCGTGTTGAACAATGACCTGTCTTGCCCGAGGAACATCAATACCCTGTTTTCCAACGGCTTGGCTCCGATTCATGTTGCAGCCAGGGCCCGCAACCGGGGACTGTTGCGATTGTAGGTGGCCTGCCTCAGAAAATTGCATGGCCTCTATAATAATCGCCTCCCTGAACTTGAAAAAAAAAGAATGTGCAAAGATACATTTACTTCTCAAGGAACGAACGCCCTATAAACAACAAACTTTTTTACATATCAAACACGGTCACGGCCGCCATTTTGCCTCAGGCAAGAAACTTGACTTGAAGAATAACCCTCGATATAAGTAATCTGAAAAATCGGAAAAAAATAATTTTTTATCCAACAATTTGCAATATTTCAAGGACAGTACAGTATTCAAATCTGTATTTCATTCTCATGGGGATGGGAGAATTTGACAAAAACTGGACACAACTGGTTTTTCCCATAATCATGAGGAAAGCGTCTATTTTTTTTCTCCACATGTGCAAGAAAGACAATCAGTACAAAAATTTTGGATGTAAACTTCATCCTGATGAGATTTATTCCTGGAAAAATTAAAATATAAAGTAAAATGCCCTATATTGTTAACTTCATGAGAGATAATGCTGGGAAGAAAAGAAAAGCCTGAGAGAAAATGGTGCATGAAAATTTGAAGTTAGGAAGAAATGAACTGAAATATGAATGCATGAACATAATTCAAAAAAGCCATTTCATCAAGTATCCTTGAATATATTTAGAAAAAAAAAGACCAGGTGCTGAGATATCCATGCGTCTGAGGGATGTGAAATGTTCTGGAAGAAAAGTGTATAAAAATTGGTTGATGAAGAACTTTATTTAGGTGCAAGTCATTTTCTGCAAAGTCTCAAGTTTCTCTTTCTTGCGTCGCATATGAATTGAATCAGTATTATGTGAAGATTATTTTTAAGAAGCCTGCGTATATTCGAACAAAGGAAAACGTTTATTCTGCAAGTTTTTGGTTTTGCAGAAATAGGTGAGGTATTTATAAATTTCCGTTCTTGATCCAAAATCGCTTTTACCTGTCAGAAATATCGGTATTTTTCCTCCGGCAAAAAATAAATCGAAAGAACGAACCAATTTTCTCCCTACTAGAAATTCTCTGTTTTCAGAATTTTACTCACTCCTGCATTTTTTTCAATGAGGGCAATTTATCCAGAAAAAAGTGGTTACTTCAAAAACGAAAGAAAAATTCTAGATATACAGATGAAAACCATTCCAGGTACATTTCCTGCAACCCGGATGTCCTGAAAATTCGCACCACAGTCGACGGTGGGGGATTGGGGATCCATGAAAGCGCCTATTTGGGAGATGCTGATGCAGTTGAAGAGTTTCTCAGGTGAATATTTCCTTCTCAATTATTTTTCCAAGCATACGTTTTTTTTTCAAAATTTAGCCAAATGCAGTCAAACTCTGATTCAGTGGCATCCCACTGGGATACAGACAAATTGAGACTGACAATTTGAACCAGGGCCAATTCAAGACAATAAGGGCAATTTGAAGTCACTTTTTATTAAGTTCTTACTAATTTGAAATTCAATGAAGAGACACTTCTGGAACTCTTAAAGGATCAAGAAAATTTTTTGGCCTATATGATTTCTCATCAAAGATTCTCTCTAAATTGTTCATTGAACTGCTAAAACTCATACAGAAACAGGCTGAAGACCTTGTGCTTTAAATATGAAAAGCGGCAAATAAAGTTTTCTGTTCATTCATTCATTCATTCATTCATTTCTAATTTAATTGACTCTCAATAAATAAGAGTATCTAGCAAATGCAATGAGCTGAATTTTAAGAGCTCTCACTCATTTTTTTTTGGATAGTATTTTAATTTACTAAATCTTGTTTTTTTTTCAGAGCTGGGGTTGATCCTGATGTCAAGAAAGATGATGGATGGGCTGCCATACACTTGATCACATTACGAAAGGATATTGACCCGATCCCGGTTCTCAAGACACTGAAGAGATACAAGGCAAATTTAAACCTGCTTCTCAATTCTTCCAATAAGACTGCACTTGCCCTCGCAATTCAAAAAGGGTTGCCAGAACGGGTTATTAAGCAATTCATCAGTGAAGGCGCAAGTTTATGAGAAATTTGAATGCAGTGCGTCACATCCTGGATTATATAGATGTCTTGCATCATGGATTTTTGAAAAAAAAAAGTGGATTCTTGGTGCCAAAATTGTTTTTCTTTATAGTGAATCAGAGAATGAAAAATTGAACCTGCGAGGTAGAAAAAAATTAATTCTTGGTGGTCCTGATCGTGTTGGAAATGGAGCACTGCTTTTCTGGGTTCAAAGTTTGTCATCTTGTCTGCGCCAAGAAAAAGTTGGAGTATTTATTTAGGAATTCAATGAGATTTCTAAAAAAAAAAAAGAGGCTTGTAATGCTGTATACTGGTATAGCTTCACTTCCCATGCTTAGTATGCTTGATAGAAATTTGAAGAAAGGCATAAATTGGTTTGATCAGTTTTTAGGATCATGTGGATTTTACTATTTAAGCTTGGAATACAAAATATGGAAAAATATGAAATTATCACTCAAATACATCATTTGTGGGTTAAGAATAATCGAATACGTTTGAAAATATTTTAGGAAGGACTCAAAGGAGGAAACCTAGTTAGAATAACCTGAAGATAATGTGAGAGCTGAAAATGAGAAACGCTGTTTTGAAATGTTTGTTGAAAATCCAGATTTATTCAATTGCCATTCACTAATAAAAGAAAAATGTCCAATGAAGCTTGTTGACATTTATTTAACTTCGCCAAACAATAGTTCTACAGAATCATCTCACCCACTGAATTTCTTTTATGCAATGAACATCCTCCACTTCATCAATTTACGGAGAGTTTTTGTTTCTACAGGGAATTTCGTCTAATTTTTTTTTTTACAAAATCAAATGAAGAAGATAGTGTCACATTTTTGAAGAAACTGGAACGTTACTCCACTTGAATTCTAACTGGCTTCCACAAAAAATGAATTCTAGTATTCCTAGAACCTCATGGTGATCTAAAAACTTAACAAAGTCTCTTTTGTTCATTATCAGCTGTAAGCACTGACTCAACTGAGGAACAGCTTATCATTTTTAGATGGAAAATGCAGGCAAAGCAAAAATGAGCTAGTCTCAGTTCAGTGGAATTTTGAAGCCGTTCTTGTTGGCTAACTCATTCAATTCCTGCTTCAAAATACTGTTTTCAAGATATTTAAGAAAATGCGTTTGTTCAACAGTATTTTCCAGTTATAACTGATCAGTCCGCATTTACAGTGGTGCCCCGCGGTTTAAAAATTTTATATTCTTAATAGAAACTGGAAAGTCCAGCTCAATACTAAACTGCAGTACAGTACATTATTAACAAATAAGATCCACAAATACTGCAATATTGAACTACAGAGCGTGAATGATTACAATATCGGCTTCAGACGTTCGGAAAACTCAATGAGAGAGGACTGTTAAATTTAATCAAATATTGCCTGATATGCTTGGTCCGTTGGAGATTCCTTGGAAATTGCTAACAGAAATTCTCGGAAAAATTGTTAAACACGAGAATAATTTGTAATATGCATGGTATTATTTGCATGAAGGAAATTTGCTGGTCCAATTTGTTTAAACAAAATCAATTTAAAAGACAGTGCCAATATGATGGTTAAAAAAAACCTGAACTGTTCCTTTGCTGGAATTCCAACTGGTTGACCAAAAGAAAACATAAATATGACAACCTTGATAAATTCTAAAAAGCTAAAAAAAAGTCTCTTTGGTCCATTATCAGCTGCTGAGCACTGACTCCACTGAGTAGAACAGCTTATCAGTTTTAGGAACTACCAGCATAAACTGGAAATTCATGCAAAGCAAACATTTCTGAGTTCAGTGTTGAAGCCTGAATTGGTTTGTGATGGCTAATAAGTCATTCACTTCTGGCATCAAAAAATTGTTTCAAGTTATTTGAGAGCAGGTTTTTCTCATCAGTCTTAGCAGGTTACAACTGATCAGCCCCCATTTGACAGTGGTGTCCTGGTTAAAAAAAACTCTATACAGTATCAATTTCTAAGAGAAACTGAAAAGTCCAGCACAGCATTGAGTTAAATTACAGGTCATTAGTAACCCTTCAGTGGCGGATGAGCTGGGAAATATTTTCAAAATGTGGTGCCATAAAGCATTAAAAAAATTATTGCTCAGGTCAGGATGAGAGCCAAAGTTGGGAAAATTCCTGAATTTGTTTTATTTTCCCAAAAGTTTGCTGAAAAATAAAAAAAATATCCTGATGGGTGGCATTTTTCCTGCATTCCTGCTGTAAGATTAGTATTGGAGGGGTTGAAATAACAATAGCTTGCACTTTTCCAGATTTTTCCCAACTTTGGCTATCCAGCCAAGGCTGCCTTTCAGTGACCTTCAGTCAAAATGAAATTTGCAAGCCTGCAAAACTATTCCGGCTCCGCCGCCCAAGTGTTAACTCCGAAATATTGCAATTTTAAGCTGGAATGCATGGAATGATTCGAAATTCAATAGCAGAGGACTGTAAAGCTAAACCAAATATTCGTTGCTTGATCTGTTGAAGATTCCTTGGAAATTTCCAACATAAATATTTGAATAAATTACTGAGCATGAAGGTGATGCATAGGAATTATGTTGTTACTGCTTCAAAATTTATTTCGAAATTCACATTTTCCCGCAAGAAATATGAATTTTTAAAAAGATTTTTAAGCTACGGAATATTAGAAACAGGATCCATTAACCGATGCGAAAATCAATGGCAGCTTTGTTTCTAATTCTTGCATCGTTGCAATTCTAAAATTGAAATGAATTGATCAAATTATTATCTTTTTGACACGGAAGATGTTTACAACTGTCAGTGAAATTTGGAAAACGCATAAAAGAGACGGAGCAATTTGAGAAGAGTCCATTATCCGGCGTAATAACAGTGCGTGATTTATTTTCAGAAAAGTTCCAGAAACCACAGGATGTTTCGTCAACCCCTGCTTATTGGAATCCTCTTCAACAATTTTGCGGCAATTTTGTTGCTAATCCATGAAACACGGGGCCAAAGCCATATTGATCAGCCATCCCCATCATCAGCAGTTAGCAATTGCTTAACATCGTACGCAGATTCAAAAAATTGCGCGGCTTCCGCAGCTGCAATAGCTGTTCACCTTCTGACAAAGGCCGTTGAATCAAACGAAGCGACATCTGCTCTAAATTTGTTGCAAAAGGGAGTGCCTGTTAAGCTTTGGGACAATCGCGGAAATGCCCTATTGCTCGAATACACCGACACACACTTTTTAAGAAAACTACTCGATTCTGCAAAGAAATTGAATTCGTCTGACTTAGTGCACAAAATTTCGGTAAATCTTTTGAATTTGAGGGATGAAGCGTATAATGAAAATACTTTGCGTAAGACAAATAAATTCTTTGTGCGTGCGTTGTGTCCTGGTGATCATTATTTAAATTACGATCATCATTGGCAAGTTTTACACTTCGCAATTCGCAATGGCTTGGTGTGTACCTTGAAATTACTTCTTGAGATTCGATTTATTGGTGATATAAATGCTTTGGATGATACTGGTAAAACTCCTTTGGCTTCAGCGGCCATGCGTTCATTTGACATGGCTGCCTTATTGGTGGAGAAGGGTAAGTTGGAAACAATACTGAACGCATATAAGAGATTGGGCCATTTCTCTGATTAATTTTCTCCAAGATTGACATATATTTTTTCAAAGCTTTTACAGATGGATAGATGAAAAAAGGTTAATTCGTTTGTCTGCGTTCACAAGGTTCAAAAATATTTCCCCCATACCATAATCCAACTCCCCCCCCCCCACTATACCTATACCCATGCATATCAAATCATGAGAGAAAACTAAAGAATACATGGGTATTCAAAGAAAATGTATCATGGAACATACAAATGCATGAATAATACACATGCTTGTGTTGCCATCTGTTTTTTTTTTCTTCAGATGACAAAAAGAAAATGTAAAAAATAATAATCACATCAAAAGGCAAGGTTTGAGCAAAAATTATAGAGCACAAAGTGTTCAGTGTACTCCCAGAAAACTTTCAATTGATTAAACCATTTGGAGAGAACCTTTGAGGAGAAATCATAAAAAGGTAACAACTGTGTTCAGTATATCTTGGTACTCCAAGGCTTGGGAAGGGACCTTTCCATCAAGTGGCAAGAATTTTAAGTCTTTTTGAAGCTCAACAAGTTTGCAGCTCATGGATGATGCCAGGGTTTTTTATTGGGCCTTCTTAACACTGCTTACCTTGTAATGGCAAACTTTACAGCTGTTCAAACTTACAATTACACCTGTTTTGTGATGAACTTTTTTTGGCATACAACTTTTCATTATGCATTTCCCCTTTTCAATAATTTTTATAATAAAATGTGGCATATGTGTGCAATTTTTTAAGGCAGCAAAAGGTTATTTCAAGGTTCAGCGGATCCTTAAAGCAACCACTTGAAACCCTACTCTTGTGTTGCCAGTATGTTGTATGCAGGTGGACTCTCTCTACAACAATCTTGCATGAAACTTTGCCAGTCCTCAGAAATTGTTTTGGAAATTTTACAGTGTGCAAGAAATTTTAGAGAAATTTGCCACTCTGCAGGTCCATAAAGGTTGGTTAAAATATTTTATTAGTTATTTTATGCAGGAAACCACTGTAGAGTCAACCCCCACAAAATGGACTTAATTTGTGCAACAGACTAGTCTGGTATGTGAAAAGTCTATTATGAAAATTCTATCATCAAAAAATTGATATTTTTACTTTTTAAGATTAATTTTAAACCAGCACAAGTCTGGTATGCAGATTTAGTCTGTTGTGCAGGGGGGAAAACTTCCTCCAGGAGAGACAGTCTGTTGTGCAAAAATCTGTTGTGAAGGAGGTCTTTTGTGAGGGGCTGCCTGCATTTAAAGATAAATCCCATGTACTGTTTTATCAAGAAGTTTTAAAGTTTCAAGCTGTACACCTTGAAGTCGTCCTTTTCACCTGATAGTGTTTTTGAAGATGATTGACTTATTAGATATATATATAAGAAATTAAGAGAAGTTGGTTTCAGAAATCAGAAGGTCAAATAAATGGTACACAACAATTGGCCAGTGCGCGAACCAACCAGGGATTTTTCTCCCCAACAAGTGCAAGCCTTTGTTAACAATTAAGTACGAGTAACACAAATACAATAATGGGTATTCACAATAGGACTCAGGAATATGAACAACAGTTTTAGCAAAGAAATGCACAACAGAATTTGCGGACTTGTAAATTTCTCAACAGGGACAAATTTCACAAACACAACGTAACGCAGCGATAGCAAAATTTGAACTGTGTTTTGTCACAAGAAAATCAGGGGTTTTTAAGCAAGAAAAAAGGGGGGCGGGGGCACAGGGTACCTGCAGGGAATCCCAGCAGCTGGGTGTTGAGAGCAGAAAAACACCAGCTGCTGGTAAATTTTGAGACAAAAATTGAGATGTTTGTGGAAGGATGTTTTTCCCAAAACCAGGTGTCTTTTGAATTGGCGGGGTTTTACAAGGCTGCGCATGGTTTTTGGAGATAGGAGTAAATTGTTTAAGAGTCCAAGGTACATGATTTTTTGGCAGTGAATGTCTCAAGTTTTGTATGAGACAAATGATCCTAGGGTGTCGAATGACGGGGAACATGAGCAACGGCCAGCAGCTGGCAAAATTTGGTCTTCCTTTCGAAACAGTTAATATTCTCGAAGAACGGCGAGAATGGGGGGTCATTTGACCCGTCATTTTTCGTAGTCCCAAGGATGGGCTGGTGTTTGTACTGTTTTGTTAAATTGTTTTGTGACCCTATCAGGGGGAAGGTTTGCAGCTGCAGGTGGATCCCGAGATGCGCCAATTAATGCTTAATTTCTGAAAAATATTTCGTCCGTAATAAAAAATTCCGCACATCCCATCAAGAATATGATGTTTTTGAAAAAAGCAATGTTTATAAAGAAATGATTCTCCATCCCCCAACAGCATTATATTTTGTTCAGCAAGCATTTGGTCCTAATTATTCAGGAAGCAAACTTTCCAGATCCAGAATTATCAATCATCTAAACTCTGTTTCTTCAATATAAATAGGGGCCGATGTGAACTTGGGCTTTCCTCTGAACAACTGGAGTCCGCTGTTTTACGCAGTGCGAAACGCAGACTTTCAAACAACCTCGATGCTTCTGCACAATTGAGCAGATGTGAACCTCAAGGACCACAATGGTATCACCGTCCTCAACATTGCAACTGGGCTGGAAAACCCCCTGTTGATCGAATTGATTCAAGACTTTGGCGGCGTGTTGAACAACGACCTACAATGCCCATCAATAAGGAACATCAACACCCTGTCTTCTGATAGCGGTTTGGCTCCGATTCATGTTGCAGCCAGAGGCCAATACCGGGCCCTGTTGGGATTATAGGTGGCCTGTCCAGAAAATTTCATGGCCTCGACCGATTTAAATCAGTCTATACATTTCTTCCCTGAGCTTTAAAAATGAGCAAAGATAAATTTGGTTCTCAAGGAGCAAAGGCCCTTTATAAAGCAGCAAACTTTTCACATATAACAAACGCGCAACACGCGACGGCCATTTTGCCTTAGGCAAGATAAACCTGAGGAACAAATATCAATTCAACGGAAAAATCTCAACACCTGAGCATATAAAGTTTATGCGAAATTTGCAAGATCTCAATTTTGGCATCTCTTGGGAGAAGTCGCAGGAAAACTAGAACGAAAAGTATAATTTAAGGCACATGCAGTATATTTCAATGCCTTTTCTGAACTTCTTTAACATGCTAAGAATCATTTTTCCAGTAGAAATATATTTTTTCGGCTCTGTTCTTTTTGTGTTATTAATTTTAAAAACAAATTTCTTTCACTTTCCCGTATATTAAATAATTTTGAAGAGATTCATTGATGTCAAATAGTTTACTATGGGAATTCCTGACTTGGATTGTCATAAATAAATTAAATTACTTTTCAAAGAGTAAATTTAAGGATTCTTCGTCTACAGTATTTGAAGAATGGGAGAGCGCGCAGAATTTTCCCCACTCCGGCGTTATATCTTCGCGAGAAATTTATCCAGAAAACATCTTACTCGGAAAACTACGAAAAAATTCTTTGTACTGATGAAAAAAAAAACATTCTAGGTACATTTCCTGCAACCCGGATGTCCTGAAAATTCGCACCACACAAGTCCACGGCGGGGGATTGGGGATCCATGAAAGCGCCCTTGTGGGAGATGCACTTGGTGTCGAAGAGTTTCTCAGGTTAATATTCCCTTCTGAATTATTTTTTACAGGTAAGGATTGTCCAAATTCAACAAGATACAGTCATATTAAAACTCATTGCCACTATCGGTTCCAGAATAATGTGTGGCAAGTGACACTCAATCAAAAGGCATCCTGAAAATTCAATTTTTTGTAGAATTTAATCCTATGAAAGGAAGAAAATTCTCATTGCATTTTTGAGCCCCTGGTTATAATTCACAGGGAACTACTCTGTGAGAAATTACCCCCCAGTCGAAGTTTGTGTCATGTTTTTGACGCAATTTATTGGTCATCCCCAAAGTTCAAAACTTTGGGGATTATATTTCTGAAAGGGGGCGCCGATGAATATTGGCGCGCCAAAAGACATATGGCTCAGACCGGCTGGCGGCTGTTAAGCCGCCAAAAAGAGAAAGAACCCCGGAAAAATGACAGGGGTTCCCCTCTTTTATGAGGGGACTCAATTACCTCTAAAACACTCAAAACTTCACGCTTGCTGCGCAAGCGCCCCCCCATCAGAAGCTCAAAACAAGGACACAAATGGTCCATGTCGAATTTTTTAGAAAGGAACAGATTCCTTTCTCACAAGTCTTTTACGACCAAACCTTTTCATCCCAAAAATCCGAATTTTCGGGGAAAATGACTTTTTACAAATTTTTGTATCCCGATAAATCAGCCCTCCCAACATTTGGGCTGAATTTACCGGGATCCGGCGGAAGTTCCCAACGTTGCTGACAGCAAGCCCCGGGCTTGAAACAAAGGATCCTGAAAAGCATAAAATGGACCTCGACAGCAGAATCATCATCAGAATGACGAGAGTGCTGCAGAAGGCTGCTTTGAAGCTTTGGAACCATTTTTCAGTGTTCTTTGTCAAAATTTGAATTTGCGGAAACTTGATGCGAAAAGTCCGGCGTATATTTGATTCAAAGTGTTCGAGAGTGTCTCGTGGAAAATTGCGTAAGATTGTGGAAAACACGTTTGCACTTATTCTGGCAGGTTGCGCACCTGCCAATTTGTCTACTGATTATTTTTTCTGTAGATCTGATCTTTGTCTCCTCAGACCAACTTCTTAAAACCGACTTTTGTAAAAACCCTTTTCTTAAAAGGGCAACTCTGCGATCTTTCGGAGAGTATGTACATTTCTCTCCTGGGACAAAATATCCCAGTCAAAAATTTGTACATACTCCACAAAATCTGGCTAATTTGTTGCTCTTAGTATATTGTTTTAATTAAATTTTGCAACATATGTTCATGGCCTCAAAAATAAAAACCATATTTTAATATCTTCCAGATTTCAGGTGCCCTCCATGGAAGACGATTCCTACCTGTAATCAAGATTTTCCAATGGTAACATGCTGATATGATATCCTGTCAATCAGGAATTACCCACGTTTACAGGAAGACTCCTAATTTATTTTTATGTCCTCTCAAGAAAGGAAGGTGTCATACAACAATCTGAGTCCAGAAATCGTATGCTCAACATTATCTGGAGTTTTCATGTGAGACAGGACATACTGTATATGCTCCTCAGTAATAACTCCTTTTTTTCCGTGAAAAAGATGGTAATTTCTTTGATGTCAGGTCCCATTTCCATCCAGGATGAGGCATTTTCTGTGGCACTGAATGAATTAGCACTAAATTGAGGTTTCCCTTAAGATCACAATTGAGGGAGATTTGTTCCATGGAACCTTTTTGGCCCTAAATTGAGGGTTGACTGTGTTTTGAATGATGGCTTCATATCAGAACACCTGTTCTGAAGGCTAATGCAAATTATTCTCTAAATGATTTTCATGAGAGGAATTATAAGCATCATATTCCTGATGGTGGGTAATCTACTTATATTCAACAATTCTCCTATTTACGCCAGAAATAATATGAATTGATCAACCAACCAGAATAGAGATGCACTGCATTACCCCACTCAAAACTCTAAATTTTTTAAAGTTTCTTCAAATTCACCTCACGATAAGAGTGTGGGGCACAGAGAGTTTGTCCCACGTAAATCATAAAATACTTAACGCATTAAAATAAATAAATCCTAATAGAATAAAAACTTGATTGTTGGAATGCGGCAACGGGGAATTCCCTTGGACGTCCTTGCTGCCGGAAATTGCGCAATAATACCAAATCTTGTCCTTCGCAAAAATCTAACTCCCGCACTACGTACCTGTCGTTTGAAGCATTCAATTGCATTGAATTTCTGCTGTCGTGTGATTATCTTGTGAATTTTGTCGTTACATTCTATCTCCAAATATTTCAAATTCAAAATATAAATTCTCTTTATCTTTTGAGGATTCTGCCGAGAATCCTCCTGCCGTGTTCCCCGGCGGATCAAGTTGTACTTTTATTCTTGCTTCCATTTATCTCTTTGTAAACTTAGTTAGCTTACAAAGAGGTTCAACTAAAGTAACCAAACTGGATTTCAAAATCCGTGGACCATGTTTATGCTATTGAGTTGTACACAATTTTGTCATTTCATTTTTCAGGGGTTAATCCGAATGTCAAGAGAGATGATGGATGGGCTGCCATACACTTGATCACATCACGAAAGGATATTGACCCGATCCCGGTTCTCAAGACACTGAAGAGATACGAGGCAACTTTAAACCTGCAAAATTCTTCGAAGAAGACTGCACTTGACCTCGCAATTCAAAATGAGTTGCCAGAAGGGGTTATTAAGCAATTCATGACTATCATAAGTGATGGCGCAAGTGTGTGAAAGATTCGAATACAGTTGTACCCCGCGGATAATGGACGCCTTGCATTACAAACTTCTTGAAAAGAAAAGAAAAATAAACGACTTTTTGCTTCCACGAAGTTTTTTTCAGATAGTGGATCATGTTTCGGATAAGACCGTCGATTGCTCAAAATACATCCAACTTTTTAAAACGCCATTTCTAAAGAAATTGTTACCAGTGAGATGAAAAAAATTCTTGACAGTCGTGATTGCATTAAAAAAAAAGAACGCTGCTTTTCTGTAGGTAGGTTCTCAGTACTTCTATCATTTCTGTGTTGAACAAAAGAGTAAATATTTCAGAGTTTCATGACATTTCCCAAAAATATTTGTAATTCTGGGTATCTTCAAATCCCATGTTTTGCGCAGTATACTTGATGGAAATTTGGCAGACAGAAATTTGAAGAAAGGCATAAATTGTTCCAAACAGTTTTTAGAAATGCTACGATTGTGTGCATTGCTCTCCTTATGCTTGGAATAATAATGCGGAAACAGTATGTAACTTATTACAATACAAAAGCATGACTAATTGCGTACGCCTGAAGGCTTTTCAAGAAGATGAAAACCTAACCAGAATAACCTGAAGATAATCTGAAAGCTGAAAATCAAAACCAAGAAACCTTTTTTTGTGTATATTTGTTCAAAATCCGAAGTTCTTCAATTGCCATGCTCTAATCGAAGAATGTTGCCTGATATGAAGCTTGTGGACATTTATTCACCCCAGCAAACAATTACTCGGAAGAACCCATCAATAATATCCCAAAGAATTTAATCATGAATTTAATCTAGCCCTGGCTGAAGCATTGCTCTGAACACAGCAATTTCCAAACTTAAGGACAATTTATTTCCTGTGCATGGCACCATCTCACACTATTGACAGTTTAATCTGGCTAGGAATGAACCTTGGCAAAAAAAAACTCACTTCCTCCCAGGAAAACCTTTGGAGCATGCATTGCGCCAAAAAAATGGTTGGTGGGAGGGAGCTGAAAAACCTCAGAAGCTGTTGTATCATGAAACCCTGACATAAGTTGGGGGTTTTTTTTATATTAAAAAAAGCGTCGTAAGTTGAACCAACATAACATGGGCCTGTTGTAAGTCGGGGGCCCACTGTACAGTTGTACCCCGCGGATAATGGACGCCTTGCATTACAAACTTCTTGAAAAGAAAAGAAAAATAAACGACTTTTTGCTTCCACAAAGTTATTTACAGATAGTGGATCATGTTTCGGATAAGACCGTCGATTGCTCAAAATACATCCAACTTTTTAAAACGCCATTTCTAAAGAAATTGTTACCAGTGAGATGAAAAAAATTCTTGACAGTCATGATTGCATTAAAAAAAGAACGCTGCTTTTCTGTAGGTAGGTTCTCAGTATTTCTATCATTTCTGTGTTGAACAAAAGGGTAAATATTTCAGAGTTTCATGAGATTTCCAAAAAATATTTGTAATTCTGGGTATCTTCAAATCCCATGTTTTGTGCAGTATACTTGATGGAAATTTGGCAGACAGAAATTTGAAGAAAGGCTTAAATTGTTCCAAAAAGTTTTTAGAAATGCTAAGATTGTGTGCATTGCTCTCCTTATGCTTGGAATAATAATGTGGAAACAGTATGTAACTTATTACAATACAAAAGCATGACTAATTGCGTACGCCTGAAGGCTTTTCAAGAAGATGAAAACCTAACTAGAATAACCTGAAGATAATCTGAAAGCTGAAAATCAAAACCAAGAAACCTTTTTTTTTTGTGTACAGTATATTTGTTCAAAATCCGAAGTTCTTCAATTGCCATGCTCTAATGCTTCTTACAACGGACTATACTTCGAACACCTGTAAATAAGTGGGGTCGTTTGTTAATGAGCCTTCTTGGGTAGTTATTATAGGGTTTCTTAAATTAGTACTTAAATTAGATCGGGACCGACTTCGTATTATTTAGAATTTTTGGCGCATTCCCTGCATTGCAAAAAAATTCCAAATTCCTAAACTTGACAAAAATAATCACTCTACTGTTTATCTTTTGGAAGAGGAGACATGCATTTGATCCTGTTTCCAAAATTCAAATCTTATATTATCCTATAAAATGAGCTTTTCATATATAGTAATTGAAAATAATCATGTCAGTGACTGATGAATTCAACTGGAATTAGTTTGAAGATACATTCTCAAACAAAACAAGATTTGAATATCTTGTTCATTTAAATATTGTCATGGGTCCATTGGATCCCAGACAAAGGAATTGAATTGTGCAGCCATCAGAAGGCAAGTTTTGAATAAGAACTTGAACTCTTTTTCAGAGGATTTCATTCTCATTGTCCAGTTCATCAATTGGCTGTTAATTCAATATAATGGCAGAGTCAATTGTTAAATTTGTTGGTTAGCTCAGAATGTTGATTAAGGTAATTAAAGTTAAAAGGCCCTTTAACATTAGGTTCTGACTTCTTGACTTCTCCTCTCAAAGAGGAATGAGGGTGTTTATACCCAGGTGCTTGGACTGGGTCAGGAAGAAATCAGGTGATTAATTCCTGGCTCATGATTGGCCAATGAAGGAAAATTGAAGAAGTGATGACCACTTCTTGTCGAACTCACTCCGAGTGACCGGAGTCTTTATGTTGTTCAAAACCCCAGACCAAAGTTGGGTTACGGCCTCGATGCAGCGAAACCCAGGTACTGTTTATAGAACAAAACAAACTCTTACATATGAGATCGTTTCTAAAAATTCATTGTTTTGTATTTAAATGAATTTTTAAAAAACTAGAGTATAGAGGACACTTTCCAGAAAAAACTCTGCCCTTGTCTGACAACTTCACTTTGCCAAAGTAAGACACTTTTTTGTCTGTCTGGGCCACTTGCACCACTGCATGGGTCTGGCAGCACAAAATATTCATAGATATTTGTGTTCTTTGAATCAACACATACCATCATGATGAAGCTGGGATTATTTTTGTTTTATGTTCATTTCATTGTGAACCCAGAAAAAGTGGCAAGTACTTTTATACCATCACACAAAAAGTGTTAAATAACAGTAATGAAACTCTCTTCATGCGTTATGTGTTTGAATGAGATGGTGGAAAGATATTCAGGCTTAATATACACAGAGAAACACCCAATGACGATGCACAAATTTATCTCAAGTTATTCCACAGCCAGCTCAGTGGAATTATAATCCCAGCAGTGCTGTGTGTCTCATCCACACACATAAACCACAACCATGTTTCAAATCCCAGCAGTTTCAGCTGTGCTTGCACCAGTGTTGATTATTATTTTTGGGAATGAATTGGTTTGCGATGGAGCTCAAATTGGTGGGNAGGTGATTAATTCCTGGCTCATGATTGGCCAATGAAGGAAAATTGAAGAAGTGATGACCACTTCTTGTCCTTGAGTGAGGCTCACTGGCCTCAGAAATACAACAAGTTTTGGGGTCTGGTTTCAACCCAATGCCGGAGCTACGTCGCTTTGGGTCCATGACAAATATCTTGTTTTGTTTGAGAATGTATACTCTAGATTTTTAAAAATTCATTGTTTTGTATTTAAATGAATTTTTAAAAAACTAGAGTATAGAGAACACTTTCCAGAAAAAATTCTGCCCTTGTCTGACAACTTCACTTTGCCAAAGTAAGAAACTTTTTTGTCTGTCTGGGCCACTTGCACCACTGCATGGGTCTGGCAGCACAAAATATTCATAGATATTTTTGTTATTTTAATCAACACATACCATCATGATGAAGCTGGGATTATTTTTGTTTTATGTTCATTTCATTGTGAACGCAGAAAAAGTGGCAAGTACTTTTATACCATCACACAAAAAGTGTTAAATAACAGTAATGGAACTCTCTTCATTCGTTACGTGTTTGAATGAAATGGTGGAAAGATATTCAGGCTTAATATACACAGAGAAACGCCCAATGACGATGCACAAATTTATCTCAAGTTATTCCACAGCCAGCTCAGTGGAATTATAATCCCTGCAGTGCACACAGAGTAGGTGTGTGTATTTGGTGTTGGTACAAAGTTTAGGGTCGTCAAAGTCGACACGAACGTGGTCACAACTAATAATAAAAACCCTTACTTAACCAAACGCTACCTCGAGTTTAACCACCCTTGCCAGACCCAGTGGTGCAAGTGGCCCACACAGGCAAAAAAACAGTTTCTTATTTCGGCAAAGTGGAGTTGTCAGACAAAGGCAGACTTTTTGCATCTTTCAGTGGAATTGGGTATGCAAAACCCCCGATTGGGGAACTCAGGTTCAAGGTGAGGGTGTGACAACAATTTGTGAACTTGTTCCTATTGATAGAGAAAAAGCTGAAATGTCCAACATGAAGCCCAAGCAATAAATTAAAAATACTGTATTCAATCTAATTTGAGCATGAATCTTTATAAAATTTAAAAGGTTGTAATAAGTTACTATTCACTGATCAACTAATTTGTTGCAGCCACCAGCACCAATTTTAGAAGATGACCTCCCTAAAATTGTAGAAGCTACGCAAGAAAAATCTGCTTGTGTACACTATGACATGTTCAACATCCATGATGTTGTGGGATCAGAAGACTGTCTGTATCTCAACATCTTCAAGCCATACCATGTGAGACTAACATTTGAATTGCAATTTTTAATTTAAAATGGCAAGGCTTCATGTAAAAAAAATATATCAGGAGCCAGATAAGAAGTTGCCAGTAATGCTCTGGATTCATGGAGGAGCATTTGTTTGGGGTTCATCACATAGATTATTTTATGGACCCAATTATTTGATGGACAGAGACATTATTTTGGTGACTATCAACTACAGACTGGGAGCATTTGGTGAGATTAAAAATGTTGAAGGGAATGTATGAAATCTGATATGATTTAATATTGCTCCAACTTGCATGAAAAGGATTCTTGTCAACTGAAGATAAAAATTACCCTGGAAACATGGGATTGTTGGACCAATCAGCTGCTTTGAAGTGGGTCAAATCTCACATTGGGTTTTTTGGTGGAAACCCAGAGAAAATCACACTTTTTGGAGAAAGTGCTGGAGGGGCTTCAGCTCACTTTCAGATGCTCTCTCCACACAACAAAGGTAAGATAATTCATTGCAACTCCAATTATCCATGTGTTGATTGGCCCTTTATCCACTTAACAGTGTCCACATTTAATTTATTATTCAGAGGGAGAACAATTGCATGCAAATAATACAGTATTATTTAAAGACGTTTTCAATGCTGTAATTGATAATTATCATTCTGTGAACCTATTTTGCATCAGCAGGCTGAAAAACTTATCCTGCAGGTAACAGTTGGCTAACTATAGCTTATTCCTTCTGTGGGGAAAATCCCAAATTTGAAAATTCAAAATTTGATTTAAGCATGTAATTTGTCATACAATCCTAGTGCAAATGATACACCCATGAACTGATGAGAAAATTATTCCTTTCTGCATGGTACTCTAATATGTGTAAGCTTGTGTTTTGAACATTTTTTCAGCCACTGTATTCATACAGAGTATGCTTCTCTGTGACAGAAATATTTGCGTTTTTGTACTTTGTTTTCCAAGCAGTTGTGCAATTGTTAGAAAGGTCTACTTGATCTTCACTTGCAGCATTCAAAAAAGGAATTCCATTTTTTCCTGACATGTATCCTACAGTGTGATGTGCTTCTCTGGATGTGAAACTTTTTTCATATTTTTCAATATGTCCTATTTCCATATAATACTGTTAAAACATTCTGGGCTCACATAAAATGCAGCAACAAATTATTCTGATCATAGTTGATTGTCTTGCATTTTTTATATTAAATGTTCAGTGGTCTTTTGCATTCACAGAATGGATAAAATTCTTCCCCATTGAAGTCCATGGGGAAATTGAATTTGGTCAACAAACTTTTTTATGTAACCAATTAAGTTTTTTAAACCAGGGTCCACTGTACAAGCAAATGTATATATCTATTAGCTAGGATATTTGGAGTTTTTCAACCATTATATTGAATTCTTTAGGCATAATTTTGAAAATTTTCAATTCACAGGTCTCATTCATGCAGTGATTTCAGAAAGTGGTGTAGCCAATGCACCTCATGTTCTGCAACTTCATGCCTTGCAAAATGCTAGAAAACTGGCACAAGCACTCACCTGTCCACTGGATGACAAAATTGAAATGATGAAGTGTCTGCAGATTACTGATGCCAAAGACCTGGCTATTGCTGATGGATCCATGTATCAATTTTCCTTTCTGCCATTGAGATTTGTTCCCAGAATAGACATTGAGGCCAAAAATCCCTTCATTCCTGATAACCCATTGACTCTCATTCAGCAAGGGAAGTTTGAAAAAGTCCCCTGGCTCACTGGAACTACTCAGGAAGACGGATTGATGTTCACTTATGGTAGAGTCTTATTTGCTCATAATCATAATCCTCCATTATTGACAGGTTTATAATTTTTTCAGGTGCCTTTGTCAGTGAAATTATGAGAAATGACCTCAGGAGAGATTGGGAATCACATCACAAGTTTTTGTACCTCATTGGCTTCAATTTAGAGGACAGTGACAAGATTTGGCCCATGATTGAGGCTCATTATTTTGATGGTCCTTGGGGCACTTTGGAGAGTGTGTTTGACCTCACGAGGGTAATTCAAACAGCTCATTGATCCTTCAATTATTTTTCATTAACTTATTTTTCCATGGGCAAGAAAAATTTAAACATGGAACAGAAAATAAACGCCTTACAGTTCTAAGCATATCCTAAGAAATGCAGTAATGTGGGGAAGTAATGCTAGATTATCTAAACTAACTGCACTAGAACCAACTCCTTAAACATAACACATGCTGTTCTTCTAAAATAAAATTCAGTTTAGAGTACTTTCATCATATTCAAAAGACTTAGAACAAACAGCTTTTCTGCTGGTCCTTAGAAGTTTTTTTGCAGTCTGGGGGAAATTTTCTTCAGCACAATAAATTTATCAAAATTAGTTACAAAGTCTGTCACCTTTATCTGACATATTTCTGACAACGCCACTAGAAATTATTGAACCTAGCAGAGGAAAATTAGATGCTTCTGACAAATGTTCCTGTTCTAAAATGAATTATTTCTAATTTTCAATTCTGAAAAACTTTCCTTCAAGCTCACCTTTCCAACTTTTTGAAGATATTCCACTAAATCTGGTTCATTGGTTCTTAACTTTGTTTTTCCAAAGAAGCAGAAACTTTTAAAATACCTGACATGAAGTGTTTCAAACAAAAAATTCTTGTCTGCACACATTTTATGAAACTTGGCCAGTGTGCAGAAGTTTTTGTGTGTGGAAGTTTGCCAGTCCATGGGAACAAAAAAGGTTGTGGAACACTGCTTAAAACTACTGTAGAGTAAAATCTCCTCACAACAAATAATCAATTAAAGCCAATTTGTTTTAAGGTCCCTGATGTCCAATGCCTACAATAATGTTAATTGACTTTGCCTATTTCATTCATCCCTATGGCTTCATTGTCATGAAATTTACGGTATTCTGAATAAGTATACTGTACATGCATTTTATAGAGTATGACAGACTACTGGTTCAAATCACCAGCTCAAGAAGCAGCTGAAGAAGTTTCAAAACACTCTCCAGTTTATCTTTATGACATGGATCATGGCACTGATAAAAGCTGGACCAAGACAGAGACTCTTCACGTGCCTGGAATCAAAGTAGACAAGAAGGACATGGAAAGGCATTGGGGTAATAAATACTTTACATTTTATTCCAATAATTTTAAATCAAAACAAATTGTTCGCACGTTTGTCAACAGGAACCGGTCATGGAGATGAACTCCAGTTCTTCTTCAAATGGGAAGGCGTGAAAGGCGTTTCCGACGACAACAACGAAGCTGACATGGAAATGAAAGAGATCTTTTTGGATTACTTCACGAACTTTGCGACCTTCGGGTATTTAAATTGGTCACATGCAGTATTATTTTATGATTACTGTGTTTATTTATTCGTCAGTATTTTTTCAAAGCTTGAGCCAAATTTTGACTTTTTCACAGGTCTCCAAACAATCCAAGCTTTCCAAAACACCGCTTAAACTGGCCAAATTTCAAATGGAATTCCACAGCGAGTAACATTTTCGTTTTCAACCCGAACCCACGACTGGTTCCCGAATTGCTAACCAGCAAATCCCACGAGTTCTGGAAGAACCTTCGCAAAATCCATGGGATCAAACCATCTCACGGAAGATTTTATTCCAACAACAACGAACTCTGAATAATAAAGACGGTATTCGAAAAATTTTAATAAGGTTTTTCGCGGGAGGAACAAAAAATATATACGAGAAAATAAATTCCGTTGCTTTCGCTCCTTGGGGATCCGATTTCCTTGCCGTTGGAAGGAAGGGGAAGGAATGAATAAATTGTCTTAATCGGTTTAATCGCTTTGATTTTTTTTGTTTTCAACCCACTAAATTCTTTCTCCCAGTCGCCATGGCTGCTGCTGGTGGCGGATTAGTGAGAGTTCTTTTGGCCTTAGCCGTCCTCGGCAGCTTTGTGGACGGACAGGTACAAATACTTCCAGAGATTCATTTTCTAAACAGAATCAATCAATCAATTCTGGATTATTTTGACAGTTTTTAATAACTTGAGAATATCTACAAATACAGTACTGTATACGGAACGAAATTTACTGCGGCAGCAAAACATTTATGTGATGCGATTCCAAGCACACTGTCGAAACTGGCGACATCTAGGAAACAAACTATACCTCAAACAGTCCAAGTTGCTAAATGTAATCAGTAGATGTCCTAAGTTCCACTTGCGCGCATCGCGGTCGACTTTTTCTCAAAATTTCCTTTCCTGAAACATCGATAGGCATGTGTTACATTCTAGTAATGCGAAATAAAACTGCAAGGACAAGGAGTAAATTGTGCCAAAAAGCTAGTTTTTGATTCGATACTGCCAAGTTCGTCTTAAAATAAACGCGGCTTTTGAAGAAGTATAAAAACGTTGTGATAATTTATTTTAGATCAAGGATCTGTCGGAACCCCCCATGATTGCTGGCCTTCAAGTAGAACCCGCATTGAGGGGTTACGGCCCGCCAGTGATGCCAATGCCAGCTCCAGTTGTGCCCATGGATCCCTACAGAGTGGCCCAATGGCCAGGGTTTGATACCCCAGAACAGCCTCAGATCCCTGAGCAAATGCCACAACAAAGACAATTGCCTCCTCCGCCATCTTCAGGTTCCATGCCGGGTCCAAGCAGTGAGAAGGAAAATTCAGTATTATGAGTGAAGGATGAAAGATTTAAAATTAAATTTATTCGTTTTACTTGGTCATCTGAACAGGAATAAGAGGGTACCTGCTCAACAAAATTAAAATTCCTTCCACTATTCCAGGATTAATTTTTGCTATATGCAAGATTTTTGCAATATTAAATGCTATTCACATAATATATCCCTAAAGGTTGCATTATGTGAATGAATCAATTGATCCATTCTTGAGATCTAAGCACAATGTAAAAAATATTTTTTCCTCTGAATAAGAAGGTCTCCCAAGAATGCCAAGATCCACGTTTAAAGTTTACACCATCACTTACATACTCATTCTTATTCACTTTCTTGCTTTTATGTAGTCAGGTGATCACATTTTATCATTTTTGGTAATCAATGTTATTTATGTATGCAGTAAACTAATGTTACTCCCAAATGGGGAGGAGTTCTGGAGAAAAAGTAGGTGTGTCTCAATTGAGGGTGTGTAGTGATATACTGTAATACTCAAGTGCAGTACTTTACTGTGCTTAGAAAAGGAAAACATGCAAAGAATGTAGTAATGTATTCTCATATTGTGGCTCAGTGTAAGACTTGTATCATAATAGTAAACATCCTGTATATTTCAAAGGCAAATAATTTGCAAAATTCAGGGCATTTTTGTTTTGCTTTTCAATTACAAAATAAATTTTATTATTTAAAAAATTTGTTCGTGGGTATTTTGTAGAGAAGGACCAGGGACCCATTTTATATGTTTCCTTCACAGTTATCAGCCATTCAAAATTGAATATTTTATTTTTATTTCTTAATTCTTAATGCTTCATATTATTTTTATCTAATTATTTTTAGATTCTGGAGGAAGTTTCGGATGGTCCCAACAGTCCCCAGTAATGCTTCCACCTTCATCAAACCAAGACCCCTGGGATGAACCACCTCAAAACCTAGTGGGCTACATTCCAAGGGTTGTCAGACCTGCTTCTCCAGGAATTCCTTTGACATATTCTTATGGAGGAGCAGCACCCATGAGCGGGGTTGTGTACTCCAAGGATGCCCAAGTACGGAACACCCTTTTTAAAATTTAATTACGAAAATCTGGGAATGTTATTCAGGAATTTAAATCAGAAATTTAGGCACGAAGGAGCTGATGACGATGAATTCGACGATAATGCAGCTGCTGACAACTATGGACTTTTGGAAAGATCAGCTTCAGAAAAGGTGATCTTTGAAGATTTTTCAAGGAACAATTACATAAATTTAAATTTAAAACCTCCAATTTTTTTATTGACGGCGAATTTAAATCAAGTTATTTCAAAGGATTGCCAATTTCATTTTCTCGGCCCACATTTAAAATTCAGTTTTCAAATTCACTGTCGAAAAAAATATCAAATCCGAGTTTAAGATTGTTTTTACTAAATACGCCGTAAACTTTTGAACGACTCTTATTGACTTGATTTTGAATTTTGAAGGACTTGGAGAATTTTGCGTCGAGTTGATTTTCGTGCCTTGCGACGAATAAAAATTACCAAGATTATGAATTCTTTCAAGAAGGTTATCAAATTTTCCAGTAGCGATCGAAATTTATTTCAAAATCGCTCCTCGTATTTTATACTGGTGTTGAAAATTTTCGGTTAAATTGAAAGATAGTGACATAACCATTGCACATAGTTCAAAAAGTCTATACAGTATTATTCATTTGATGTCACAGCAGCTGCAAAATTTCAAATTATTCCCGCAGTTTAACATTAATAAAAAAATCTGATCGCAATAAATTCATATTAAATTTGACTGGAAACCGTAATCGTTTAATCGAATCTATATTTCAAAGGACTGGAGGAATTCTGCGAAACCTGGATACAAGAAATCCGCTTCGGTAAGTGCTTCATTTTAAACAAAATTGAAAGTACTCAAACCTTTCTTTTTTATCTCTTCGTTAGTCCGAAGAATTCGAACTTCCGTACGAACTACCATCAGACATCGATGCCTATTCACCGAGAGTCGACCCTTTCTTGCCAACACCCATGGATTTCCGTAGCAAATCTCTCGCAGGATCAGAACTCCGTTGAGTACCTGTATTCACACGTTTATACAAACTTAACTCAAGACATTCTTTCTTAAATTTTGATTAATTATTGTTCAAAACAGTGAAAAACCCGATGCCGAAGGGCAGCAAATCCTTGAACTGCTACAAATGCGGGTACGCGTGCAACTCGAGGATCGGAGTGCCTGTGATTTGCAACAGTCCTTTGGAGCAATGTGCGACTTTCTATGACCCACAAACACTAGGTTGGTATCCCTTCAAACATCATGTTTTTTTCATCTTTTGTACTGTATTAAGAAAAGACATTTTTAAAATTGACACGAGTCTGACGAATTGGCAGAGGTGAAAAGCCGGGCTTGTCGCTTGGGACCAACTGGCTGCTTTGTGTCGGATGACGGAAAATACGGCTGCCAATGTTCAACATATTTGTGCAATAATTACAAAATGTTTAAACGAATCGTTGGCAAACCATCGAAAAGCTAGGATCATCGCAAAACATTTTTTTTTGTGCAAGCAGTTCAGCAGAGGAGAAAGGAGAGAAATTTATTCGAGGTGAGATGAATTTCCCGCGCGAAAAATACACGTTCCACTGTATTTATTCGTCACTAAAGTAAATTCTTCAGCATTGCACCTTGTCGCAAAAAGTATTCCCGAGTTGGCATTTTAGCTTCGGAAAGAACAAATGAAACAATTGATGAATTTTTCTAATCGCAATAAGGCAAGATGCAATGCTGACTTGGGAACGCTTTTTTTGCGCGGGGCTTCATCGACCGACACCTAGGATTCGATTTCGAAGCATAACATTTAATGTTTACTAGATGTCGCTATGCGCAAATTCTCCGAATATTCTACAAATTCGAAGCAGCCACAGACATTTCCCAGGATAAAAATCGGATTGAGCTCGTTTGGTGTTTGCAATTTACTGCAAAAATAATATAGCACAAAAATTACTCATTTCATTCTTTCCGATCAAAACCAATTTTTAATACAGCTCTTTTCAACTTCAAATTGACAGCAATTTATATTTCTGAACAAATCATAAGACGCATTCAGTTGATTTCACTGTGCTATATTATTTATTTTCAATAAAATAAAATACGTACATTTTCAATTTGGTGTAAGCTTCGAAGGCTTTAATTTAAAATAAAGTTTTTGCACCGAAAAAAGAAACATTTCAATTCGTAAAAAATGAATCAGATTGANATTTATTTTCAATAAAATAAAATACGTACATTTTCAATTTGGTGTAAGCTTCGAAGGCTTTAATTTAAAATAAAGTTTTTGCACCGAAAAAAGAAACATTTCAATTCGTAAAAAATGAATCAGATTGAAGAATTTTCCCCAAATTTCTCAGACGTGACTGCGAGAGGCTGCAAAATCAACGGTGAACCAGGCTGCTTTTTAACTGAAGATGGTGTTTATGGTTGTACTTGTAAATCCCAGCTTTGCAACGACTTCAAAATGTACAAGGTAACTGGGAGAATTTTCAATGAACTGTTCGAGCCGTCTTCCAAGGGTGGCAAAAAAAGGTGAGCGTTCATCGTCAATATACCAAGAATAAATCAAGTTTTCAACAAAATGTAAATTTTAGATAATTTTTTTTCTATAGCGACACTTGAGGAATAACGGACCATTTGCGCATGAGCATTTTTATGGGTTCTTGGTCCAATATTCACGAACCGACGAAGTGTAATTAATTAGTCATGCATAGAAATCTCTGCATTAATTTTTACTTTTTTCTCTGCACTCGAAAAATTCTGCTTTCACTGCCGAACGCTGATGAATATGATTAGGTAGTTCTTTTGCTCAGGTAACTCGTAATTTTTTAGAAAACTGCTCCAGGGAAGGTTTCAAATCATTGAAGCTTCCCAATCATCTTTCTGTTCTTTCACACAATTAATCTTAAGGTCAGAGCATAAGGAAACAAATTTATAAAAAATATCAAATTTATTCTACATATTCGAATTTTGTAAAAAATTTGATTTGTTATGAAAGTACTGTACCTTTGAGCTTTAGCCTTCATTTAGGCTCCACAGCAAAGAGAACCACTTTCTACAAATTTATAATGAACATTTTAAGGCTGATTTTTTTGTAAAACATTGCATTTATGAGCGTATACTGTATAGAACCTTCTTTCTACAGAAACTTACTAATTTTGAAACTATTTGTGGAACTCTTCACAATTTGTCACAAATAACCCAAGTGTTATCCAATGAGTTGACTTCCAAATAAAGTAACATACATTTATTCAAATGCAACAGTAGACACACTTTTTAAATACAAAATTAAGAGAGGAGGGTACCCCAGCAAATAATGGGGGTGTTGGGCTGTGCAATGTTGAGGAAATTGCCTGCCAATGGGTTCTGCAATGCATTCTATCAATGGTTGGGATTTTGAGCCAAGCATGCACCCAAGTGGGCATACAAATGTTGAAAATGTGAAAATTTTACATGTTTGTCCAGAATGTTTTTATGTCCAATGTACAGTATTGAAATTTTTCATCTAATGGAAATAGCACGTCTGCCTTACGTGGGGATAAGTTTTTAGTTTATGCTGAAAATTTGGCACATATGTCTTACTCAAGGGCAAGTGGTACTCAAGTGAATATGGTAACCTTTATACAAGAATGGTCACAGTTCTACATATAAACTGCTGAATTTTTTAGTGTATGTGTGATTTGAAAAAAAACATAGCCCATGATGTTCTAATGTTCTGGGATTTTTTTCCAGATTTTATAAAAAAAAAATAATGTACTGCTTGATAAGTGAAAACTTCCCAGTTATAGCCAGAGTTCTCCACCCATGTCACAGGTCATTCAAAATTTCTCAGGCTAGCTAAAAAGTGTAATTTTTCAGTTTTTCAATTAATTTTTTGGCTTTTTCAATCTGCTGGCCAGAGAAATTTTAGCAGGCTTGAGTTGAAAAGGTTTAAATGTTCTGTAATGCAATTCGATTTTTTGTTCGCATTTCAGAGTGGACCAGGAAACCTGTGACCCTTGCACCAAGGGTTGCAACAAACCCTGCCCACCCCCAGTTGTGCCAACTCCCCCGGGCCCAGAAACCTG